>CAUYRH010146342.1:0-54604 GCA_963574655.1 Perodicticus potto | reverse complement strand
CCACATTGTGCAGTAGGTGAGACCCCGCCCACCAGGGGGCGTGCTGAACACCCCCACATTGTGCAGTAGGTGAGACCCCGCCCACCAGGGGGCGTGCTGAACACCCCCACATTGTGCAGTAGGTGAGACCCCGCCCGTCACCCTCCCTTTCTCCCTTCACTCTTTCCCCTCTCCCTTACTAGACTAGACTTGTGTTTTTCTCTCCTGTGGGTGTGTTGTTGTTTATATATTGGTTTTATGTTAGTATTGAGTATACTGGATATTTGTTTTTCTGTTCTTGTGATACTTTCCTAAGAAGAATGTGTTTCAATACAAAAGACAAAAGATGTAAAGTCCTCATCTTTTCTTATGGCTGAATAATACTCCATGGCATATGTATACCACACAGACACATAGATTGCTTTTTTTTTTTTTCTTTGAGACAGAGTCTCACTATGTCACCCTCGGTAGAGTGCTGTGGCATCACAGCTCACAGCAACCTCTAACTCTTGGGTTTAAGTGATTGTCTTGCCTCAGCCTCCCAAGTAGCTGGGAATACGGGTACCCGCCACAATGCCCAGCTATGTTTCTTGTTGTTGTAGTTGTCACTGTTGTTTGGCAGGCCCAGGCTGGGTTCGAACCCACCTGCTCTGGTGTATGTGGCTGGTGCCCTAGCCAGCTACAGGCACCAAGCCACCACACAGATTACTAATCCATTCATGGGTTGATGGACACTTGGGCTGCCTCCATATCTTGGTGATTGTGAACTGAGCTGCAATAAACATTCTGGTGCAAATGTTCTTATGGTAAATTGATTTTTTTCTTCTGGATAGATGCCTAGTAATAGGAATGCAGGATCAAATAGAATGTCAACTTTAAGTTCTTTGAAAATTCTCCATACTTCTTTCCATAGAGATTGTATTAGTTTGCAATCCCACCAGCACTACAAAGATAGAAATGTTTCATATATCTGGATGATGGTTACTCAGATGTGTATATATATATAAAGTTATTGTGGCTCAGCGCCTGTGGCTCAACAGGCTAAGGCACCAGCCACGTACACCTGAGCTGGTGGGTTCGAATCCAGCCCAGCCCGCCAAACAACAATGACGGCTGCAACCAAAAAATGGCCGGGTGTTGTGGCGGGCACCTGCAGTCCCAGCCACTTGGGAGGCAGAGGCAGGAGACTCGCTTAAGCCCAGGAATTGGAGGTTGCTGTGAGCTGTGATGCCACAGCACTCTCTCCAGGGTGACAGCTTGAGGCTCTGTCTCAAAAAAAAAAAAAGTTATTGAGCTTTACATTTCAGATTTTTATACTTTCCCATCTCATTATATCTACTTAGACACTGTAAAATATCTAAAACTGCATTAACAATAAAAATGAAAAAAAATTAAACTTACCACCTTTTTCCAATCAGATTGGCAAAAAGCAAACAGATGGTTTCTTGCATACTGTCGAGGGTAGTGCAAAATGGCACAATTTGTTTTTTGAGACAGTGTCTCACTCTATTGCCCAAACGAGAGTGCCATGGTACCAGCCTAGCTCAAAGCAACCTCAAATTTGTGGGTTTGAGCGAATTGACATAAATTTTTGAAGGACAATTGAGAAATATACATCGAAACTCTACAATGCATATTCTTTGACTCAGCAATTTAACTTTTTTTTTTTTTTTTTTGAGACAGAGTTTCACTATGTTGCCCTCAGAAGAGTGCTATGATATTACAACTCACAGCAACCTCAAACTCTTCGGCTCAAGCAATTCTCTTACCTCAGCCTCCTAAGTAGCTGGCACTACAAGTGCCTGCCACAATGCCTGGCCAGCTTTTGGTTGTAGTTGTCATTGTTTTAGCTGGCTCAGGCTGGATTCCAACCCACCAACCTCATGTATGTGGCTGGTGCCATAACCACTGTGCTACGGCTCAGAGCCTGGAAACAGGCATTAAGGGCAATCTTTCCTCTTTCATTAAGAAGAATCTGCGGCTTGGCACCTGTAGCTCAAGCCTCTAGGGCACTAGCCCCATAAACCAGAGCTGGTGGGTTCGAATCCAGCCCAGGCCTGCCAAACAACAATGACAACTGCAACCAAAATATAGCTAGTTGTTGTGGCAGACACCTGTAGCCCCAGCTACTTGGGAGGCTGAGGCAAGAGAATCATTTAAGCCCAAGGGTTTGAGGTTGCTGGTTGCTGTGAGCTGTGACGCCACAGCACTCTACCTAGGATGACAGCTTGAGACTCTGTCTCAAAAAAAGAAAAAAAAAAAGAAGAATCTGGCTGAATCCCATTCATGGTAGCAAGGCCTTTGGGTATGGCTGTGATTTGTCTTGACAATGCAGAAGTCAAATGGGCTAGCAAAGCAATATGAATGGTAACCTCACTTACTCAACCCCAACAGGAGTCGAAGAAGATTTGATGAAAAGAACAATGTAACTGCCACCCACTAGATAAACACGGACCCAGTTTTGCTTTAAGGATTGTAGCTGTTGGAAAACACTGTCTCCTGGGCAGCTGCTTTGGCTACTGTCCCCAATTAACTTAGCAGAGTCTCAAAAATAGAAGGCAGCCTCTGTTCTGTTATATAATAAACAGTTTTTTATTTGAAATGACAATATTTACTTTTCCTATAGTGAACTTCAACAGCCTACTAGGCAGTGGGCAAACAGCAGAAACACCTAAAATGGAAACTTGAGAAAGCAGTCTAGCTAGTACAGTTTACACTAACTAGTTTAGCTAGTACAGTTTACACTAACTTTTTACTTGACCAACAAGTAATTCGAAGATTCTCTCCACATTGCTCTCACATTGTATCTAGTTTGTACAGGATCATGGATTTCATGTGACTTTGCCACCACCGTGCGTATTTCTTCTTCTATCTTTATGTCCTGAAATGTGCAAGACAGTTATGAGGTAGTGAACTCTCCAGTACTCAAGTGTTGAAGCAGAGCTGGGGGTCAGCCCATCAAGGATGTTTTCTAACCTTGATGAAGTGTCTCTGCCACGTGAGCTGAGGACTCAGCTAACGGTCACCTGAACTCGCTACCCACAGAAAATGTGAGATGATAAGCATGGATGGATGAAGTTGCTAAGTTTATGATAACTTTGTTTTACAACCACAATAAATGAATGCAGTTTCTGACCCAAGTTTCTCCCAAATGGTAACTGAACAGGAGCTGCTAAGCTTGAGTCTTGATTCTGTGCTTTTTTATGTCCCAATATTAAAAATGGATATGCATTTTAAAGTCATATTTTGAGATGAATTACACGGCTTAAAAGTTTAAAAGTTTCTTGGGTGGCACCTGTGGCTCATCGAGTAGGGCGCCGGCCCCATATACCGAAGGTGGCGGGTTCACACCCAGCCTGAGCCGAACTGCAAAAACAGAAAAATAGCCGGGCGTTGTGGCAGGCGCCTATAGTTCCAGCTACTCGGGAGGCTGAGGCAAGAGAATCACCTAAGCCCAGGAGTTGGAGGTTGCTGTGAGCTGTGTGACGCCACTGCACTCTACAGAGGGCAATAAAGTGAGACTCTGTCTCTACAAAAATAAATAATAATAATAAAAAAATAAAAGTTTAAAAGTTTCTAAATAGAGAAAAGATGAACAAAAGTTGATCATCCGTCATACATGTGTTCTAAGTGTAACCAAAAATGTGTGTACCTCCATCATATTCTGAAGTAGAAAAATAAAAATAAATACAAAATAAAATAGATATCCATGGGGGGAAAAAGAATGTTTTCTAACCAATTCCACAAGACTGGCAGTTTCGACTAATGACCTCTTAGCCTTTTCTAGCATCAAAGAGTATGGTGCCTATATTTCATTTTCAAGTGATCTTTAAAGAGAGAAAAATAATAAATTATGATAGTTAACTTTTTCCAGTATTGAATCTCTCTTTTATAAATGAGAAGCTAAAATCTATTGTTCATTATTATAAAAACTCCTGGCTTGGTGCCTGTAGCTCTAAGGCGCCAGCCACACACCAGAGCTAGCGGGTTTGAATCCAGCCCAGGCCTGCCAAACAACTATGACAACGACAACAAAAAAAAAACAATAGCTGGGGGTTGTGGCAGGTGCCTGTAGTCCCAGCTACTTGGGAGACTGAGGCAAGAGAATTGCTTAAGCACAGGAGTTGGAGGTTGCTGTGAGCTGTGATCCCAAGGCACTCTACCCCAGGTGACAGCTTGAGGTTCTGTCTCAACAAACAAACAAACAAAAACCCTTTATACAACTTTTCAAGGAACAAATGACCACTATTTTGCCGTATAGACAATCACCTTTAACTTTGTCAGAGATACTATTTTCCAGTCCTTTTATCATACTGTGGAAAGTCTCCAGAGTATCTCCAGTTTTTGCAAATCTTCAAGGGGTTGGGAAGTCCCAATAATTTCCGCAAATAATTTCCTATCTTATTACTAGCTAGAAATGTTTTTATTTCTAAAACATTCATCAGGAACCTAAGGAGTCACTCCCCTACCAAAAATAGAATCTAAAGTCCTTTTCAAAATGGTACCAAGGAAAGTAAATTCTGATTAGTTAAAAATTGGGGGTTGAAACTTTATTCCTACTGACAGAGCTTTCCTTTTGCCATGCTTTTACCTCAGAGGGAAGGTTCATTCTTAATGCACAGCCCACCATCACCAGCTTCAAAACTACCTGTGATGGTGCTTGTTCAAATGCAGAGACCAGTGTCTTTCAATCTAGGGAATCAGAAATTTTAGGGGTATAGTCCAGTAAACTGCATTTTTACAAGTGTCTCAGGTCATTTGCATGCCCACTAAAGTTCATGAAGCTGTAAGGATCAACCAAATCCTTAAGATTTCTTAATATTCCTTCTCCTCAATAAGCCAAAGAAAGAATTTTAAGCATTGAAAGCCCGGGTCAAATCTTGTCATAGACTATGTACTCTATTGTAACCCTGTTTATGAACACTTAATAGCTTCTCCGTGGGACAGTTAAGCTGTAGTAATTACCTCATGGGTTTGTAATCTGTATGTCCCCTCCCACATGACATTTGTACCAACTAAGACTATGGCTTATCTCCAGACAGGATGGAAGAACTACCAGATCTAGGTGGGCTGATGCCAACTCATGTTTCAGTTTTTTCCTTTTTTTCTTGGTCATTTAAAAACATGTATGCAATTTCTCAAATCTTGACCCTGAGTTACAGAGTCTAACTTAAGAAGAAAAAATGTTTTACAAGGAATCACTAAATCCAAGTCACTTTAGTCAGACCTCTTTATGGAAAATTGCTTTTTAGATAAATTGGGAAGGATTTGGGGTTTGTAGCTCTTGTCCCCAAACTGCCTCTGAATTATATTACCATAATATAATTATACAAGCTCTCTGCCATGTTTTTGTAATAGAGATAATTAACCTTTATAAAAAAGACAATACTTCAGGCTCGGCGCCTGTGGCTCAAGCGGCTAGGGCACCAGCCACGTACACCTGAGCTGGCAGGTTAGAATCCAGTCCGTCATTGCCTGCCAAACAACAATGACGGCTGCTACCAAAAAATGGCCTGGTGTTGTGGCGGGCGCCTGTATTCTCAGCTACTTGGGAGGCCGGGGCAGGAGAATCGCTTGAGCCCAGGAGTTGGAGGTTGCTGTGAGCTGTGATGCCACAGCACTCTACCCAGGGTGACAGCTTGAGGCTCTGTCTAAAAAAAAAAAAAAAAAAAAAAAGACAATACTTCACAAAGTTTAGGGAAGATGGATGAGATCAGCTTACAAATGTTAACGGTTCTTGAGTTAGGGATAACTCTAACAATAAGAGGTGAAAATTATTAGTATTCCTTTTATAAGCCTTTAATGAGTTATCAACCTATCCTTGATGAATCTACCTCTTGAAATATTTTACTTCTTGTTTTTTTAGGGTTATTGACATAATCTGCTCTTAAATTTTCCTGGAGTATTTTGGAAGCTTTAAAATTTAGTCAAACATGGGGCGGCGCCTGTGGCTCATCAAGTAGGGTGCCAGCCCCGCCAGTCCCATATACAGAAGGTGGTGGATTCAAACCCGGCCTCAGCCGAACTGCAAAAAAAAAAAAAACAACAAAAAAACCCCAGAAAAATAGCTGGGCGTTGTGGCAGGTGCCTATACTCCCAGCTACTCGGGAAGCTGAGGCAGGAGAATCACCTAAGCCCAGGAGTTGGAGGTTCCTGTGAGCTTTGTGATGCCAGAGTGCCATAAAGTGAGACTCTGTCTCTACAAAAACAAACAAACAAACAAACAAAAATTTAGTCAAACATGAAAAAAGCAAGACTATCTCCCTGTCAAACACACATGCACCCATGTGCACATACGCTCCCTAAGACCATGGATTGCCACTTTATGTTAACTTTCTATTGACCAGATTGATTGAAATTATTAAACCATTTGGGTCATCAAAGCTTCAAGTGCTTTGGGTTAGCTAAAGTATCACCAAGTCCACTAACTAATTAGCAGTAAACCCTAATGTAGGAAAGTGATTAGAAATAAATTATTTACTTAATGTCATTCTTGGTGGTGAAATCACGCTGCTCATCTATAGTTTCAGTTGCCATTATGAAGACTATTCTTTTAAAATTCTGCTCATTCAAAATTGAGGATTTTTTTGAGACTCATGACTAGGCACAAAGCATAACCAACACCTATCTACCTTTCCTGATCATTAAATTTTTTAGTAATGAGGAACCCCTAGTTGGCTCAAGAGGATGTTTGAAGGTTGTCCCAATGTTTTCAATTTGCAGAGTAGGAGAAGGAATTTTAAAATATAACTGAGTCTAGTTATTTGAAGTTGATTGCCATACATTGTTGTCTTGTTTGTAACATTTGCTTTATAAGTATAAAATATCTACTTTTATGTAAATGAAAAAATACTGTAAAACAACCAGAATCTGGTATATAAACAAATAAAATAGGTTGAAAAATACAAAAAACATTAAGTGAGGAATGTATGTAATGGTGTGCTCCTCTTAGACCTAGGGCCATATGGAGAAAAAGTTTCTGGAGTGACATATCAAAGTAAGTCAAATCACAACCCACTATTGAGAAGCCCTTGCAGAGTTATATCAAAGACAAGTATTTATATCCATCTTCACAATGACTGCAAAGAAATCTGGGGATAGTTGCTTTGGTTTGGTTGACTTTGCTTCTTCAACAGATTGAGTATTCAATTTTCACAATGTTTCCTAATGTTCTCTGAACAAGAAAGTGAGAAGTTAGCACTTATTTTTTTCACCACCATGTATCTACCATTATAGCATCTGTTGGTCAGCCTTAACTTTAAGCTAGTTAGAAAAAGCAGTACATTCTGATTTGAGAGTTTCTCTTACACAGTAAGATAATAATAATAATAAGGTGAAATTTCAGTAACTGGCATGAATAATTTTTGTAGTAACCAGGAAGTTTTCCAAAACTAGACTTCTAACATAATACAGAAGGTTTAATGTTGTGATGATTCAGTAAATTATGTACTGTACAAGAGCGAAGTCTAAATTACCCACTCAGAAGGGTAACCCTATAGCCTACATGTCTGGATCCATGTATGTGGATGGACAGATATATTTCATTTCTCCTGGGAAGCTGAGCTCTAAAAAGCTATCACTTAGAACAGTTTCACACTCGCATGAAAAGAAAAGGAAAGGTGGCAGAGATGCTATAAGAAATGAAAGGCCTTTCAGAGTATTTACAGCTAAAAACATTACATGAAGAAACAAAAATCAGCTTAAAACGGCAAACTAAAAAGAAAAAAGAAAAAGAAAAAAAGTGTGCAGAGGGTTTGAAGCATATGGACACCCACCCAGTAAGCAATAAGGGACGTGGGAGCCCCAGACTTTAGCTTATTAAAGGTGACCTTTCCCCTCTCTAAAATTTCAAAGCTGACGTCTCAAGTGCTGAGCAGACTGTGTGCCATATGTAACATGACCTCAGCTCCACTCTGCCTGAGCAATGATGGCATCACTAATGAGAGGTGAAAGGTCCTTTCTCCCAGCTTTTTCAGAAATCCACCAATTCTTGCCTGTAAGGCTCCCCCCCCCCATTCATTGCAATACAATTGAATTTAATACACAGCCTCAAAACGCTTTTATTACCGGTGGATTTGCTTACAGCCATGCCACATGGCAGGAGGTACAATCCCATGAAGAAAAAAATATTTATTTTGATTCGGAAGGCAAAAGGATTAAGAGAACATTGTATTAACCTTGCCTTTCATCTGTTTTAAAGGGGAATTCTCCGGAGACGTTCGCTGAAGTTCCATTTTTTAATAAAGAGTATCAAAAGCTTTTAGGAGAGCGGGTGTGAGTTTAAACGATGGGAGGAGAGACAGAGAAGAAGCTATATGAGGAAGAAAATGCAGCTTTCCTAAAGCTGTTTCAGAGACCGCCCCAAAGATGCATGTGCTGGAATCCGTTACAGGCGTTCGTACTAGGCAGCCCCCTCCCCCTCCCCTTCTTCGGCTGCTTGGGAACAAAATAGCTTTTTCCAAGCAGGTTGTTATCATATTCATGGCACGGTCAATTTCCGTTTGCCAAGAAAATATTTAGGCTGATCAAAGAAATTAGAAAATCAGATGAATAGAAACAGACGTCCCTCTAAGAGAAGCGTTTCTCCCTGGAAGAGGCAGGCGGCCTGCAGCCCACCCAGTTTCTCCCAGAAAATGGCTCAGAAGCTAAAGGCGAACCACGAGGCCACCTGGATTCTGCCGGAGGGGGCACAGAAAAGTCCCTACTTCTCAGGAAATTCAGATGGAGTTCGGGGCTTGGCAGCGGATTTAGTATCTAAGTACAAACCAGCAAGGCTTTTGAGCACATTAACCCAGGGGGACCCTTCAGGACAGAAGACAAGTGAGTCTGGTTTATGACACTTAGGCAAAGGCCAGAGCACACTTTTTGACAGATGACAGGGGAAGTGTACACTTTTTGGAATGTTTCTCCCGAATTAACACACTGTACATTCCATGTTTTGCTTTGTGGATTTGGGCGGAGAACGGTTGACAGTCGTTGTCTCTGGGACTTCACTGGTCTCTGTGACCCCTTGGCCAACTGGTGGCGTAGACGGAGGGTCCTCCATTTCTCGTTCCCGGGCGCCGCGCCGCCCAACCGAGAGCCAGGCCGCTGCGGCCGCGCTCCCATCCCGAGGACCGGCCGGCGTCGCGGTTCTCCAGCCTCGGGTCACAGGACACCGAAAGGCAGGCCCAGCTGGACCAGAGAAGACCCGGGTCCCCGGCTCGCCGGGGGCAAAGTGGGGCACCTCGCTCGCCTGAGAAGCACCGTCCTTCTTACCCGGACGCCTCCAGTTTCTGGAGAGAAAAAGCAAGGGGGGGACAGCCCTGCAGGAAGGCGACCGCGGGGAGAGCTAGCGAGCCGGGGAAGACGCCCTTCCCGTCTGGGCAGGCAGGCCGAGGGGAGCCGAGCGGTCCCCAGGCTTCGGGGGGAACCCGCTCACGACCCCAGCCCGCCCTGGGAGCTCGGCCGGGCTCCTTTTCTGTTTGTTCGGTTTTTTAGTTTCTGTTCCTGCCAGCCCGGCCACAACTCCTTGGCCAGGAAGACAGCGCCCTCTCTCCTCCCGCGCGCCCGCCGCAGGCCGGCGCCCCCTGGCCGCGGCGCTGACCTCCCGTCCCCGGGCGCAGTCCCTGCTTCTCCACGCCCGGACCGCCCGGGAGCCGCCCGGGAGCCGCAGGGGCCGAGGCCTGCTCGCAGCCCGACCCCCGGCGCGCCCGGTGGGCTCCGCGACCTCGGGCTGCGCCGCTGGGCGGAGCCGGCCCCGGCGCAGACGCGGCGCCCGGAGCTCTCGCGGCCCCGGGGAGGAGTTTGTGGCGCCGGCGGCGGGGCCGGAGTGAGGCTCGGCTCCCGGAGAGTGGGAGCCGCCGGCCAGCGGGAGGGGCCGGGGTGCGCGGCGCGGCAGATCCCGGATCCCGCGTGGGTCTGGGAAACGTGCACCCAGGCCTGCGTGCGGGGTGATGGGAGGGGTGGCGGGCGAACTGGACCAGAGGTAAGGGAAGATCTTACGGCCCTTTGCACGTCCTAAAAGCGTCCTTCGTGGTCTGCCCGCCTCCTGGCAACCTCACCCTACTGGCTTCCAGGAGAGCTTTGCAGCGGTGTAGGCAACCTTGCTGCAAAATCCAAGCCCTGGCGAGTGGGCGAGACCGGGCGGAGGGGCTCGGGGGAGCGCGTTTTGTCGCCGCACCCTCGCACGGCGGTTCTTTTCCCACTGCTCAGAGGACTGTTGATTCAGACCAAAGCCGCGCGGCCGTTTGGGAGCAGAGGTGGTCGAGTTTATGTCCGTGAAAATCTGTACCCTTTAGAAGCCTAACAATGTGCTCAGGTGGGAATGCGGAAAGACGTTTCCCACGGCGTGGATGTGCCCTGACAGAGGTCCAGGCCTGAAGTGCTCCCATCCCCCTCCCCCAGCTCCTGCTCACTCTCAGAAGACCCTGGGGAGTTGGCCTGGAGCAGGACCCGCTGCAGAAGGCGGGCTGCTCCCAGAAAGGCACTAATTGAGTCACAAACCACTGGCCGCCCCTAACAAAGCGATCTATCTCTGCAGCTCAGCGCCCAATTTGTCCGCAGCACTTTCTTCCGCAATTCAGAAGCATTATCTTGTTTTTAAAAGTATAGCAGCAGAGACTTGGCAATTATCCGGGGCTCGGGTTACACTCAATGGCTTAGGCTGAGAAATGGAAGAACACAATTGCCCCGAACGTGCTGATCTCTCTGCCGAGCCTAGATCAGGGGTAGAGGAAGGAAGAAGGAGCTTTCATCCTGGGAGAAGGAGCTAGGCACAAGTTCACCCTCCAGGTCCTCTTTCTGGGTGGCAACAAGGAGAAAGATGTATTGGCCCTTTGTCTCTAGAAGTTAATGATTCCCAGCGATGGACCCCCAAATGTCGAGGGAGAAGTGATCGTATCTCGACATGACCAGGCCAAGAAGCTGGTTTTAGGTCAGGAACAAGTTGGGGAGCTTCAGGCTCCGCTGCCTTGGGGAAGAGGGGAAAGGTCAAGGGTCAGTGGAGGAGATGGAGGTGGGCGGGGAGATTCCAGTCTCCCATCTGGAAGTCTACACTAACCCTGGAGGGCACCGGGGAGGAAGGCACAGGGAAAACGACCAGGAGGAGAGAACTGGCTCTGAGCAGACGCAGAAGCGTGCCCTCTGGAGCAAGGAGCAGGCCTGGCCCGGGAGCCCAGGTGGACACCGCAGGGTGGGAACCTGCGAGGACTAGAGAGTGTCCCAGAGACCACTAGGCCTTTCTGCATCAGGATAAACAAATCTGCTCTTAATCTCGGGCCGGCAGGGTGAGTTTGGGCCTGGAAAATGGGGGATAGGAGGGAGAGAAAGAGAGCAGCGCGAGGCTTTCGGGTGCCGGCGCCCTGCGTGCAGACGTCTGCTTGCCCTAGCCGCCCAGCCCGCTGTGGCAGCCACGCTGTGCGCGTGTCTTTCCCCTTCTGCTCCAACCAGCTCCCACATCTTGAAGTAATCAGCAGCCGAGAAGGGACTCGTCCCCCTGGCATCTCAGGTTAAAGAAGGAGGTCCAGGAAAATGTGGTAGAGCCATTACAAGAAACCCGAGCCGCAGTCATCAGGGACACCAATTGCCATCGCATTAGGATTGATTAGAGACCAGCAGTACCGTAATGACCCGGAAAGAGGGGCAGCCGGGGATTATTAATATCAGGATGGGGGCGGGCAGAGAGGAGGAAAGAGCGAAGTGAGGAGGGAGAAGTTTTAAATTACTAAGATTTATATTTAAGTTCAGGTTTACCTGAGGAAACCGGATAGTCAGTGAATCACGCAAACACTAAATCTAATTGCATTTCAAATTTCAGGAAGCCTGATTTTATTTTATTTTATTTTATTGAGAGTAGAGTAAAACCACCGTGAAAACCAGGTCAGTATCTTAATTTTAATGAACATGTAGTTTTGTAAGTTTATTGTGAGTACCCAAGGGAAGGGTTGGGGAAAGGTGCTGGATGTCTGCTTTCTTTACCACTGGACCTTAAAAAAAAAGATTTTGAACTCCAGCTATCTTGATTTTTCTGTAGTGGGAATGTATTTTCAAGTTACTTTGGGTCTTTTCTCTAGGACTATGGGACAATGGAGGTGATGTTTTTGCAGAGTTTGCAGAGTAATAAACCAAATTTTAATTGCAGCAGTGATACCTGGGTAGTGTTTTTTTTTTTTTTTTAAAGACATGAATGATCAGGATCCCAAAGAGATGTTGAGAAGAATGGTTTGTCTCCTTCCTTGGACTCTGAGCCAAAACAAATCAGCCCCTGATGGGCCGAGCTGCTATGCAGCTCACTGGATAATTAACTCCATCTTTCCAGTCCACCCTAACTGTTTACTTAGTGTCACCCCGCATTACCGTCACTAGCACTTTCCTCTGAACAGGAGGAGCTGCAGGCCTTCACCCCCCCCCAAAGGAAATTCTTCTTAGCTTAGACAGATGTGGTATTCAGGATCTACATTAGTTGAGAAAAGAAGTTGATTGGAAATTCAATGGAAGATAAGGACTCTTGGAGAGTTTCATTTTGTAAACCTGCCCTAAGGTGATAATTTAAAGATAGAGAGGGGACAGAGTTCCTTAAATTCTCAAGAACTGATTCTCGCAACGCCCTCGCTTCACTCCATAGAGGTGGTTGGCATCCGATGTCCAGCGGTGTCTTCTGGGTTAAAGCTGGCGACTGGCAAGTCTCTGGACCCGAGCGTTCTCAGAGCGCAGCTGAAGGCCACCCCTTTCCCACAGGTGGCCAGTTCACTTCCGCCCTCCCCTTGGGCGTCCCCACCTGTCCCGTGCCTCCACTGAGCCTGAGCACCCCTGCTGGACTTCGCGTCTACTGACCCCGCCGCTGCCTCAGTGCGCGCGACAGCGGCGCTCTGCGTCCCTAGAGTCAGAACCGCGAGGGAGAGAGGCGTGAGGAGGCGGCAAAAGGGAAGGAGAAAGGGCACGTGAGAAAGATAAGGAGAGGGAATGGAACAGTGTTCACATGTAGACAGAGGAGCTTCCTTTTTCATATGGCGGAAAAAAAGACAGAACAGAGGCGCGGGCGCACATCCCCGGCGGGGAGTTCTCCCCCAGACACAGGCTGTCCAGCTCCCAGCGCTGTCCCCTAGGCTTGCAGTCTTTCCTCCCGTCTCCTTTCCCGGACCTCAGGACATAACCGAGATGGTATTTTCAGGTGCCGCCTGGAGCCGCGGGGTTTTATAGCTCCGAGTCGGGCTTGCGGCGGGCTCTGTTTGTCCAGGTGTGGGCAGGGGTGGCGGTCGCTCCGCGTCTGGGGCCAGCGCGACATTCTCGCACAAGAAGCGGGAGGATCTGCTCACGCGCGTTCCCCTTCCAGGAGAAAACCCCCTCTCTCCATACATGTATAAATACACTAGGGGAACACACAAATCCTTATTGTTCAGAAATAAGCAGAGGAGGCCGGCCCGGTCCCCTCCGCCGGGCAGAGTGAGGCAGAGCCGGAGGCAGGGAGGCGGGGGCCGCGCGGATCCGGTGTCACGTTGCAGATTCCCACTAACGATAACGAAACGTGATCTATTTTTCAGAACAGCAAGTGGATGGGAAAGAACCTTGACAACACAAAACTCATTTACTAATGGACTGGTTTTGGGTTTCTCCTCTCTAGGTCCGCAAATCTCCCAGCCTGAGCCCTCGGCCTATTCAGACCTCGCAGGGAGCGGCGTCCCTCAAGGAGGCAGGTGGGCGGCGGCGCAGGCCATCAGAGCCAGGGTTCCCAAGGGTCGAGGGCAGAGGGAAAAGAGGAGTTTTGTCACTTCAGCCCCGACTTTGGGAGTCTCCACCCTGCCCCAGAGCGACGACTCTAATTTACTGAAGATGTACCTCCCAATATTTTTTCTTTCTCAGTATCTGTAGGTAGATCAGGGTTCACGCCTTTGTTCTTGATGCGAAAGAATTCCAAGAAAATGTGCCGGAAGCCTTAAAGCATCCCTCTCCAAGTCAGAGAGAAACAAGTGGGACCCAGCTAGAGGTGTTGTGAGTCAAGGCCTTATGTCGAACCCAGCTGGGAAAATCTAGCTTCTCCTAATGTTTTCGCATTGACTTTTCCATCGACCGGTTCAGCACACCCAGCGGTTACCTGCACAGGCCCCGAAACCCGGTGTCTGGTGCCCTTCGCCGGCCGCGTTACCCTTCCGAGCCGCGGCGATGGGGCGGGACAGCCGGCTGCCTGGAGCTGTTCGTTCTCTTGAAGTCTCCGATGTATCTCTGTTTTTCGTGCGATTTACATTGACAGCAAAGGTTTTATGTTACTAGAACAACTCAAACCTTTTTGTGTGCGATTTAAAATGGATCGTTGGGTTTATGTGGTTTGTAAATTCATGTCATTTTACCTCTTTAAGTGGTTTTCAGTGAAAGGTTCTATTTTGGGAAACCCTATATATTGGAGCCGATAATTAACATTAACAATTGGTTCCCCTAACCAAGGGACTGAAATAGCAGGTAGGCTCCTTGGCACAAAGAGCATAGCACTTTAACTTTCTCGTTAAGGGAGCTATTGGATTAAATCTATTTTCTTTCTATTAGAAGAAAAAGGTTGTAGGGCCAGGCACAGCCTGGGAAGGCGGCACCTCTTCTCATCGACCCTGTGCCCACAATCACATCAACCACATGTTGGCTCTCCCAGTTGTCGCCAAGGTCTAGTTCGTCCTGATTCCTTTTGAAGAAAGATAAAAAGAAGTGGGCTGTGAGGTCTGGAGGAAGCCGGAAAAGAAAGGGTCTCATTGGTGTTTAATTGCCATCTTTCTGCTCTCTGTCATCCCCTGTAAATTTATACTTGCCCTTATTTGTCCAAGCTATGCCTCCTTTCCCTATACAAAATTGTTAATTACCAAGCATACTCCCTACTCAATATACCATTTGTCTTTTAGGAGAGGTGTCTGTGCTTACAGATCTCCTCATACCCCTCACCCACAAGTGATTGTGCGCACTGGCTCCAGAATTTAGGGTATTAACTGATTTTTTTTTTTAGAGCCAGGTTTAAGCCTTCGTTCCGGTCCTCACACAGCTGCCATGTCAATAAGGGCTGTTCCAAGCAGAGGCATTGCTTCTGGCAGGACACTGCAGCTCCTTAAGACTTCATTCCAAACATCATGAGCACTAAAATAACAGTGAGGGAAAATTACCAGACGCATGGCTGTGAGCTCAGTAGTGCCAGGCTTCCAGTTTAGAAAGTAAGTCACTGGACACACCACGTGGCAGGGGCTTTTGAAATAATACACACCCATTAAATGCATTTAAAAAATGAGCCTAAATGTAATGAAAGTTCAGCATTTGATTCCAAGGTCTAATTGCATGGGATATGCAGTGTTTTAGAGATGCAGAAAGCATTTTGTGGGAGGTCAGCAGAGAAGTAGTTTCACGTCTACTTGGAATCTCCCAAGTGACAGCCCTGAAGTGTGGGAACCCTTTATGAGTTTGAAATGCACATTGCAAGGTACACTGCACTTGGTGCATTATTTTAAAACCACATAAATAATAGAAAGGGAAACCCAGGCACTGTTTCTCCTCTCATTTACATCTCAATATGCAAAAGGCTGTGAGGGGCTGGACTCTAGGGCTGAAGGAATCAAAACACATTTCAAGAAGACATGCTATTTAAATAGCCTAGAGTTTGCTCTTCACCACTAAGAAGGTGCATTGAAATCAAAAGCACTTTTGAAGTGTACTTAGAATTCCGTTTTGAACTTATCTAATCAGAGATAAGTGTGGTCATAAAGTCACTCTGCTTCCACCATTTGGTTTCCCTTATCTCCATGCATTGTTCTTATCTCCTGCCAGCCTCAGCTACTGAGAATAGATTATCTTTGTTTAGAGAGGCTAATTGTTTTCAAAATCTTTTTTAATAATTGCTTTGGGACAAAGTGTGTAAATGAGGCTTAAGATAATTACAGCTTCATTTGTTTGTGCAGGTTTACTAAGCATTCTTCACACATAAACAAAATAGCAGATGATAGGACTTACACTGCAGGACAGCTCCCATTCCCTGGCAGTGAAATAGGCCAGCATTGCAATCTACACGCACACCCCTACCTCTTTATTTAATCTTCTTGGAGCTGCGGTCGTCCTCGCTTTGAGGGCAGTGTCCCTCTCAGAGCAGGGCAAGGATTATGTTACAACGGGTGGTTATTGGAGCTGGGCACAGTTTTATTTAATTTACACCACATCCAGCGCCTTGCGTATGAGGTTCCCAAAGCATTTTTGCTAATAGCAAGTAAAGCTTCTCACATTCCTCAGTGGCAGAGGTGGCACTGGAAAACGCAAATGCGCAGGTGGGGAAACTGGAGTCCAGAATCCTAATGGCTTAAACCATTTTGTTTAGGGTACCAAATCCCGAATGAACCTCCGGATTCTCTATCTGCTCAGCAAGAAAAAGAAGACTCTAAACAGCTCTTCCCCTGACCCCAAATCTTGGCAGTCCTTTCAGACCAAAATGCTGTCCAGTTGGGAGTACTTGTGAGCTTAGGAAGGTGGTGGAGGTTCGTGGGGAGGTGGGGGGGGCGTGTGTGTGTGAGATTAGGCTGAGCTCCTGGAGCTGAGGCCAACCCGGAAAGAAGTTACTTTTCCAGAGTCTGCATTCGGGGGGCCTTATTCTGCTCTTGTATTATTTATTCTGCTCCCTAAGCTATTCATCAGCCCATTATTTATTCATGCCAACATTAAGGTAATTAAATATGCGCTCTTCGGGAAGGGGCACGTCTGCAAGGGATGGGGACAAGAGTACAACGAGAAAGGAGGTGAATTAAGGTTTAAGAGTCATTGATTTGTTCTGAGATGTACGGAGCTCCCTTTAGGTGATAGTGGAGTGGGGCCCAAGACGCTCTTACCCATTCCCTCTAGCCCCCGATTCCAGCTCGTTTCTCACCTTTCTGGTTCCTTCTTCTTCCACTACTCCTACACCCCACCCCCACCCCCGCCCCAGCTCCGCAGCCTCGCCCTCCCCGCGCGGGGCGGCGCGGCCTCGCTGCCGGGCCGGGCGGTGCGCAGGCTGGCCAGCCCCGGATAGGCGCCGCCCGCAGCCAATCAGCGTGCTGGAGACGCTGCGCGCTTTAAGGCCACTGCGGGGAGAACAGAAACCAAGTTCCCCGGCAACTAGCAGCATCCACCGGGCGGGAGGTCGGAGCCGGCAAGGCCGAAAGGCTGCAGAGTGAGCCGGCTGCTGAGTCCAGAGCGCCCTCCACTTCTCCTCCTCTTCCTTGGCCGCTCGTCCCCAAGTTTCGACTCGATTTTTCGCTACGAAAAGCCTAGGGAGGGGGCTAGGAGCTGCCGCGTCCCCCTCCCTGCGGCCGCAGCCGCCTGCTTTTTCGGCTCTGCTCTGTGCCGCGTGCGCCTGGGCTGTGCGCCTCGGCAGGCCCCAGCCATGTCGATGCTGCCATCGTTTGGTTTTACGCAGGAGCAAGTGGCGTGCGTATGCGAGGTTCTACAGCAAGGCGGAAACCTAGAGCGCCTGGGCAGGTTCCTGTGGTCACTGCCCGCCTGTGACCACCTGCACAAGAACGAGAGCGTGCTCAAGGCCAAAGCGGTGGTCGCCTTCCACCGCGGTAATTTCCGTGAGCTCTACAAGATCCTGGAGAGCCACCAGTTCTCGCCTCACAACCACCCCAAACTGCAGCAACTGTGGCTGAAGGCGCACTACGTGGAGGCCGAGAAGCTACGCGGCCGACCCTTGGGCGCCGTGGGCAAATACCGAGTGCGCCGAAAATTCCCGCTGCCTCGCACCATCTGGGATGGCGAGGAGACCAGCTACTGCTTCAAGGAGAAGTCGCGGGGGGTGCTGCGAGAGTGGTACGCTCACAATCCCTACCCCTCGCCGCGTGAGAAGCGGGAGCTGGCCGAGGCCACCGGCCTCACCACTACCCAGGTCAGCAACTGGTTTAAGAACCGGAGGCAAAGAGACCGGGCCGCCGAGGCCAAGGAAAGGTACGGGGCGCGCTTCCCGGGGCTCGGGCTACCCAAGGAAGCTTTCCTTTCCTTTCCATCCCTTCCCGGCCCTGCGAGCAACCGACCCCAAGTCCTCCCCGCCGCCGGAGCCTGTCCACCGGGCGGCGCCCGGCCCTGCGGCACTTCAGCGAAAGTTCATGAACTCTGAGGTTGCTTGCTAGGGATGGGGCCTCAATTGCTTTGAGCCCCCGCGCGTGGGTTTCTTTGGGACGTGAGTGTCGGGAACTATTGGCGCTGGGTTTGTTTTTCCTGTCTCCCTGGCCAGCTGCGGCGGAGATTGGGGGTGGAGATGAATTTCTCAATCAACGGGAAGGGAAGCGTTGATTGGTATCGCTAGGAAAGGGGTTCGGTGGGAGCTGAGGGTCTCGAACTTCTCTCCTCCTGCTCCCCAGCGGGGTGAAGCTGGCCTGAGTCATCTGCTCTGTCCCAAGGCGCGTCCTTCTCCCGCTCTTTCCTGGTAATCTTTAGAGTAAGAGGTCGCCTGCTACATACTGCTCTGGCTGGACAAAGGCAGGAGCCTTTAAAAGAAACACACCAAAGAGAGAGTTTCGGGGAGAGCTCGTGCTGCACTTACACTCCCCGGACCCCCAAGCCCCTTGCTCCCTCGCGCGGCTGTGCGCGCCGCCGCCCCGGGCGCGGAGAGGGTCTCCGGTCCAAGACGCCCTCGCCTCTGCCTGCCCCCCGCTCGCATCGGCACATTTGGCCACCTGGCCTGGCTCCATCGGTTCGCTGCGGTTTCCGACCGAGATTCGGAAGAACGCCGAGGAGGGGGCGGTGGCGGGGAGAGCGCTTCGCAAAGCCTCGGAGTTTGGGGGAAACCTGAGCGCAGCGGCCGGCGGGGTTTTCTTTGTTCGCTTCCAAGCCTGGGGGCCGAAGATCGCGCTTTCTCCTTCCCTTCTGGGTGGAAAACCACAGAGCAAAGGATAAATTCAGCTGAAATGGTCTCTCTGGGGGAGACTGTGAGGGCGCGGGGCGACACGGACAGACAGGCGGGCGCTGGTCGTGGGGAGGACCGACGAGCCTTCGGAGGCGGAAGGGCGAGGGCGGCGACACCCCGGAGTCAACCCGGACTCAGCGCCGTGCCCGCCGGCTGCCTGGGGGGCGAAGACGCCCTCGCCGGGAAGGGGTGGGCTGTGGTGGCTGTTGGTGGAGCGAGGGGCTGGAGGAGTCCCCGAGCACAGGGACGGGGTTGCTCGGTTCCAGGTAGCCTTTGGTTACAAAACGGCCGTCGGTGAGCCAGGCCCGAGGGCCCACTCCCTGATGGAATGGAGACGGGCGGTGCTCCGTGTTTACTCAGGCCACTTCCCACGACCTGTCCTGCCTCCCAAACCGCTACCCCTGGGCAGGGCAGGGCAGGGCAGGGCAACTCAGTGTTTGTTTCCTCAGACGGGGGCAGGCCCTTGACGCGATTCACCCCAAACCCTTGTGTGCGTTGGGCGCTATGTTTGTACTCTGGCAATTTTATCACCGACAACCATTTATTGGAAGATTTTCAAACTTAATTACATCTGATTATGGTGCTAGTTGATACATCTTTGAAGTAACTGCTTGAACAAAACTAAAACCTATTTTTTGTCTGTGCCAAGTAAACCCTGCTCATCTGGCTTCCCGAAATCTGGAAGAGAAAGGGACCTGGCTGGGAAGGGCAGGCGCTGTCGGTGCCCCTGGGCTCCTCTTCTCTCCTCACCTCCCCCCTGGCCCTTGGGGATGGGCAGAGCTCTTCCATTTGGGTTGGTGACAGATTGCACAATGGCCCTGTCCCTCTTCCAGCCCCCCCATCTCACACTTTTTTTTTTTTTTTAACCATATGGTGTTGTCCTCTGTTTCTTAGGGAGAACACCGAAAACAATAACTCCTCCTCCAACAAGCAGAATCAACTCTCTCCTTTGGAAGGGGGCAAGCCGCTCATGTCCAGCTCAGAAGAGGAGTTCTCACCTCCCCAAAGTCCAGACCAGAACTCGGTCCTACTGCTGCAGGGCAATATGGGCCACACCAGGAGCTCAAACTATTCTCTTCCAGGCTTAACGGCTTCACAGCCCAGCCACGGCCTGCAGGCCCATCAGCATCAGCTCCAGGACTCTCTGCTGGGCCCCCTTACCTCTAGTTTGGTGGACTTGGGGTCCTAAGTGGGGAGGGACTGGGGCCTCAAAGGGATAGCTGGAGAATCAACCACCGCAGTGACTAGGGACACTTGTAAATAGAAATCAGGAACATTTTTTGCAGCTTGTTCTGGGGTTCTTTGTGCATAAAGGAATGGTGGACTTTCACAAATATCTTTTTCAAAATCAAAACCAACAGTGATCTCAAGCTTAGTCTCCTTCTTCTCTCTGACTCTTTCCACTTTTGCATTTCCACTCTCAGTGTAGAGATCAGGGAAAAAAACCCAAACAGACAAGAGCACCCAGCCGGGCTCCATTCTTGGCAACTGACGCTTCTGCTTCAGTAGTCTTTCTTTTTTTCATCGAACAAGAATTGCAATTCAACTGAATTTTAATGATTTCTTTTTAATTTATTTATGGAGAAATGTTGTGGGAAGAGGAAAAGGAAATGAAGAGAAAGAGAAAGAAACAGAGGGAGATGAAAATAGTGAAAACAAGAGCCTCCGGCCTGGGAGGAACTGGTTGCATTCTTAAGGTGAATAGGAAAATATAATCTTATGCCTTTTTTTGATGAGGAGAAATTAAGTTTACATTTTTCATATTTAGTATTAAGCAATTTTATGTAGGTTAAAACAAAAGAACAGTATTAGGAGGAAAAACAAGTGCCTAAATGTCTTAATGCTGTCTATGTGAGGCAGTTAGAAATAGAAGTGACCATTAGGAATACAGCTATTTTTTGTCAAATTTAGGGAGGTTTTTTGGTTGTTGTTTGTTTTCTTGGGTTTTTTTTTAATGACAAACTCTAAAAATGTACCAATGTGAAAAAACACTTTCCTGAATGCCATTACTTCTCATGCCCTCAAAGCTTTCATCTGTAGTCTACTGTTAAGGGCTTCTCCTGTTCCTAGTTTCTAGCTTGCAAAAGTATGCCTACAAATCTGGCAACCTGGTATTTGTTACTAAAACAGCATGTGTTTTCAGGTTTCTTTTCTATTGTACCTAAACCAGTCTAAATTAAAACTTAGTAGAACACCAGGAGTATGATTCTGTTTCTGAAAGGTGAGTTGTCAAATGCTGTCACTGGGCCCTATTTTTTAAGAAAAAATAATGGTTTTCTTGCTTTCTTACTTAATGGTGGCTGTGAATTGCAGGGTACTTTGAAGGCCATCGTCTGAACTAAGAATAGCAACTAGGTTAATTATATGACAGAAGAAGAGTGACTTTAGCCTTGGGTTATTTATTTATGTTTATTATTTAGATAATGCAGTTTTGTTTACCACCATTTATCTGTTAACGCAGCTCTTCTGTGTTAACAAGTTTATGACCAGACTGTGAAAGTAAAAATAATTTATCTGCTTGGGGGAAAAAAAGGGAACTCAAACAAAGATAGGAACATTGTGAATTAATTTGTATAAATAGAAAGCAGACCAGCAGGACAGGAGCTCCTTTGCAGTACTGCCGAGAAGTGTCCAGAAAAATTCCAGTAATCATGTAGGCTCCATATTATTTTTGCCTAGGGCAAAATGATGTATCTTCTGTATTTAGCTTTTAAAATTAGTGAAACAAATGGCATTATTTATTAAAATTCTCAGGATAACAGGATTGGCTGGCTTGTGCTTTGTGAAGTATTGTTCCCCAGGGAGAGTCTGTTTACTTTCTGACATGACAGTTTCATGATTTTGATTTTCTCTATCCATAAGTGTCACCATCAATATATTATTTCCTACTTTCACCTACCATGCTTATTCTGATTTAGAAAACTGAGGGGAATGTGGGAAGTTAAAGCCTTCTTATTGTGAGGTTTTAAAAAGCTGTTAAATTGGCTTTGGCTGAGTTCAAGGTAGAAATGGTCACTGTACTTAACTGTAGTCACTTTTACTTATAAAGTCATTTTTTCCTTCTGTGATGGACAGATGTGCACACAGCTGCTCGGAGGCCATCACTTGGGTTGGAAGCTCAGGGTCCCAGTCTCCCTTGTTAGTGTTTTGGATCATTAAGTCAGTGTTTATTTAAGTCACTAGGGTGTTTATTCTCCCAGTCTTGGGCCACAGAGAAATGCCACCCTCTGCAGGAGGGGCTCTCTTAGGGAATCTCCGCACATTCTTCACATTCACTCCCCAAAACAAACACCCTGCACAAAGATAGCTTTCAATGACCCTGACAGGCTTCAAAGGAGCTGCGGAAATCTCTCTGGAAAATAAGGAAGGGCCAATTACTTTAATTTCTTACATGCTCTCTTTGCCTACTCCGATGACTTCCCCCCCTTCCAGCTCTGCTTGGCATAATTTTAGACTTGTGGAAGTCCTGTCTCCCAGGGTGCCCAGGCTCACTTCCTGCTCACTTGCTTGGTGAGTCTTGGAAATGTCTGCAGATCTGGCAAGGAGCGAGGGGGCCAGTCCTTTGAAAGACCCGTGATTACTGCTTGTAAACTCGTTAAAAGGACAATTTTCTGTCACAGCCATAAACTCTTTGTAAAATCCCTGGCACCCGATCCAGGGAGCACATATTCCAGATGTGTTTAATAAGAAATTGCACAATGTGCCTTCTTCCGCCATCCTCAGTTGGGTCTGCTGAGAGCAAGCCAGGCAGGAAGGAGGTGAGAAAGCTGGGCATTGCTTTGCATTTTCTTGGCAATCATTTTAGAGTGATCATTAGGGGAAACTAACCATATTTTTTTTCCCTCGAGGAAATCTTCGGAGAACCAGCTGTTTTTTTTTTTTTTACCTCCAATTTACCTTCGCGGCCTTGCAGTTTGAGTCCAAAGCCACTTTTTGTTTCTCTTCTACAGGTTTCATAACGATAGCCAAAAGTAATGAACAACGGCTGATAAAGTCTTTTTAGGACGAAACTTTAAAGTATTTTGCCAAGTGAAATGAAGAGAAAAAAAAAAGAAATTTTGTTTTTGTTTTTGTTTTAATGTTTTAAATCTGAACACTCAGATTGTTGGGTTCCCAGTGCCTGCTCGCCCTGACCTCTAGGCTGAGAAGGAAGCTTCTTCCTTTCTAGAGGCCTAAGGTTCTCAAATTTGAGGCTGTTGGCTTTGCAGGTAGGGACTCAGGAGCCCCCAGGTGGGGGCAGGCAGTAGAAAGTCACCACCGGGCCTCCGGAGGCGGGCACCACGAGTCTTGAACCTATTACCTAGGCAGACAACTTGCTCTTGACCTGGAGTTGGATGGAAGTTTCCAGGAAGAGGCAGTGGCGTTTGTGCTTATGGGCGAGCTCAGAGTTTGCAGAGCAGCGACCCTTGTCACGCTGCTCGTCCTCCTCATGCTGGGGCCCAGCCAGACACCTGGCACCAGAGCCAAGCGGAGCGGCCTTTCCTGTGCTGGGTGACCGCTCTGCTGCTGCTGCTGAGGCAGCGGCGGCAGCTCAGGCTAGAGGGGCTTCACTTCCTAACGCCTACCCCCCTCCACCCGATTGCAAGTCTTTGGCAAACCCTGCAGGCCAGACTCCAGATTGGGGATCCGGAGGCTTGAATTACGCTCTTCTCTGGCTGCGGAGAACTGGAGAGCTTCTGCCGCCCGCACACTCCGTAGGCCGCTGCTGCCTTTGAACCCTATGGAGGTGCGGAAAGTTCGGGCGCCGCTGCTCGCTGCCCGGACTGAGCCTTCACTTCACTGGTTCAGAGAGAATCGCGCATCTCAGGACCCGGATCACAGCGCAGCTCCAGACGCTGGGCCCAAGTCCACGACATCAGAAGAGGCTTCCAGGCCGGTCCAGGGCAGAGGCCTCGGCCTGAGCTTCGCGGGACAACGCAGCTGTGCTCTCGGGCTCTCTGATGCCAATTATCAGATCCAACTCCCTGAGTCTGGGAGCTGCCCTTTTCGAATCTGGTAGCTAAATTTCAGGCGAGGCACGTGAGCGGCGCGGGACGCTTGGCTGCCCGGTGGACCCGGCGAACGCGGTCCCCGCGGCTCTGCTGCCGGGCCCGGCCCGGCCGCAGGCGTGAGCGCTCTCCGTCACCCGCGCACCGCGCTTCGGGGCACCGAGCAGCGGTCTCAGGCCTTGGAGCCTGGTGGGGGACAGCCTAGGTCCTGCTGCCTGTTCCTGCTGCCTGCCCTTCTTGATAGAGATACTGGCTGTTTCCTTCTTAGCTTCTTGGGACCTTGACTTTGGCTTTGGCTTTCTGAGCTGAACTTTTCCCCAGTTCGCTCAGCAGAGGGGCACCGGGCAGAGAGTGCTCCCCTTCTTGAGCTTGTCGCTAGAATCTCTGCGCCTGGATAAAGGAGTCCTGGCTTCTAGTCTCCAGTAGTACCGGGCAGGAGTTCCGCTTCCTTGCTGGGGCAAGGTCGGGTGTCTTAGGGAGAGCAGTCCCCTCTTTCCCACGAGCAGCCCGGACCCCAGGGAGAAGACCCCACCGCAACGCGCTTGGGGCAGGGGCTTTCTGGCCCCAATTCTGCTCTGATTTGATGGGGCGACTGGCAATGACAGGGACGGGTGGGTCAGGGTTAAGGTGAGGAAGGGTGCTCTTTCCCAGCCCTGTCTCCTTTTCCTCCGCTTCCCCAGGGAGAAGACCCTAACAACACCCACATCTTCCCCCTTCTATCTGCCCGGTGTCAGTAGAACTAAGTCTGTGCCCAGACTACCGTAGGCTGGGTCCCATATCCTGCACGCACACTCTGTCATCTACGCTAGGTAGAGAATTTGTAGCCCCTCAAGGTCGGGATGACCTCTCTCTCATTCTGACAGAATCCAGTAACTCCACGTGGAAGAGTCTCTAACGGGGACGGGTTAGATAACAGATGGGTAACCCAGCCAGGAACGAAAATAATCAATATCATGCGTGAATTGCTGGCTGTTTGTCTACCCAGAAAAGGGCTGTCCTGCAAAGGCCGCATTTTCTCTAGTGTTTTAAACAGAGTACACACTCACACAACTTTGTTCCAGCTGATGAAATTGGAAACCTGTTCTCCCACTGAGGATGACAATCGGGGTTTTAGACGCTGTGGTCCTTCCAGACAGCGAGGAACAACACCGCAGTAGCATTTAAAAACAAAGAGAAAGAGGCTGCTGGAGGCGCGTGGACGCTGCCTCTTCTCTGTGAGTTTAAACTTCTTTCCTTCTGATCCGTTAAGGAATAGCTGAGACCCTCGTTCTCAGCAGGTGGAGTGTAACCACCTAACGTTTGCTCCCTGCCTCTGCTACCGGGGAATTTCCCCCCTCCACCCTTTGGGGAAAGTGCTCATTAATTTTGCCATCATGTTAAAATATTCTCAAAGTCACTCTCTTCTCTGTGGCCAGACAGGAAACTGCAGACAACAAACAACAAAAGAAAAAGATGAAAACCAAAACCCAAACAATCTTATCTATGGAAAAGTTTAACTTCAGATTTGACATACACTAACACCCACCTGAAGTGGCTACTCAACTGTAATTAAAATACTATTAGGTGATACTGGCTACTCCTCTTCATTGCCATTAAAAAGACAAATGAATAAGCAGGCAGATGTTTAGATTCTGGCCCTTTTCTTCCTATAATAATGCGGAAATGTACGCCATCTCCCTTTATCTGGCCACCTGCCTTTTCTACCCTCCCTACCCTAGAATATAAATATGGGCCCAGACTGATGTTAGGTGACCCAAGTAGAAATGCTCATGAATTAACACAGGTAAATGTACCTTAATTTGTTATTTAATTTATTATAATCTGGGATTTAAAATTTTAATAGCTTTTAAAATGCCATGACATATTTACAAAAGAAAAAATGGCGGGGGGGGGGGGAAGGGGAGAAGGAGAGGTAGGGAATTGGTTCAGGACCTGAGCTTATGCTTGTGGGATCTTAAGGGAAAAAACAGTCCTAGGTTACATATTTTTACTGACATAAGCCTTAAATTAAATGTTTTAGAATTATTGATGAAGAATATTGGAATGTTCTTTAACATTTCCTAGAGCTGGTGAGTCAGCATCCTTGATAGAAAATTTGCAGATTCCAGCTAGGATGCCTGGAAAATCAACTTCTAGATGTTGTTTTCTTGATCTTAAGTATTTCTGTAAACTAAACCACTCTGTCCCTTCCTTTTCTTTCTTTCTTTCTTCTCTCTCTTTCTGTGCCCCTCAAAGGCAAGACTTTAGTGATCATTTGAGTTGCCAGTTATGCAAATGTCCTAAACTAGGGAAAAAACAAACAAACATGGGAATGTGAACACCTTCTCCCCCCAAAACTCAACAAGCCAAACCCACATAGCTGTGACAGTTTTGGTTGGCTTTCACACAGATAATACATTAAACTGTAGCCATCTATATGCAATAATGTCTCCCTTAACTTTTGCAGCTTTTTTTTTTTTTTGCACTTGGTAGCACTGGGAACTGGTGATAGAGGAGAGTGGAAACTTACAGTGCTGCTTATAGAGAAAAATGCACGTTTTGAGGGTGACATGGCTGTCTGCAATACTATGCAAAAGGTAATTAAGTCAAGGAGGTAATTGTAAGGAAGAAAGCATTAGATCTATATTTATTTAAAATACCTTGAAGATGACAGTAGGAAGCAAGCTTTTTAAAAAGTAACTAGATAGAAGATCAGTGTGCCTTAGTGCCTATCTATGAAGTGAAAAGAACATTTAAACAATTGAAGCTTTGTCTGTCTTCAGATATATGTGGTGAATATTTTCTATGCATTGCTGATGCTATATAAACATAACATGCTTCCTCCTAAAGTCAAGTTCTTGATTTTAATTGAAGAATAATATTGCTCAAGGCTCTACCTCTGAGTACAAATAGCTAATCTAAGAAAATCAGTTCTGGGAATCTGGAACCAATGGCTATTTTTAAAATAAACAGACAAAATCTTCATAAAGAAGGCCAGGAGGATTATTTTACATATAAAGTACATCTCTCGATTTCTCCGACAAAAATAATCTTATGGAAGAACTAAAAGAATGACAATACAGGCCCCTTTCCATATTTCTACTTCAAAAAAGTAAGTTGAAGACTTCTAAACCGTCTTTGTTAATTAATATCAGTATATTGCAGGAGCAAATCTAGATGAGTTTCCTCCTTTCTTCTACCTGT
Source organism: Perodicticus potto (assembly GCA_963574655.1). Classification (NCBI taxonomy): domain Eukaryota; kingdom Metazoa; phylum Chordata; class Mammalia; order Primates; family Lorisidae; genus Perodicticus; species Perodicticus potto. The sequence continues at coordinate 27,586 of CAUYRH010146342.1, read as the reverse complement.
TTTTTTATTCTTTAGGAAGGAGAAAGAAATGCAGAAAAAGGAAAAGAACAAAACAGAAGATAAACGTACAATTTAAAATTTGTGTTATATTTAATAAATAGCTGTTACAGAATTTCTGCAGAAACAGAACTTTAGTTCCACTAAGACAAGAGTAGTTTTTAAAAATTTTAAGTTAGCATTGAGTTAGTTAAGTTAGAACTGAAATGAGTGGGGAGATTATGAAAGCATTTGGATTTTCTAATACATGAGGGTAACCTATACAGACATTTCTTAGAAACTCAAGTTGTAGTAGAGATTTTCCTTTAACTAGGAACCATCCCACCTGCAGTGACACCCAGGCAGGAAGGAGATACTGGGATCTATCCCAGTTCATGGACCCCACCCGGGGCTCCTTCCAGGAGGTAGGACTTGATGTAATGAAGACTCATTGTATTTCTCAGTTCTCCCGAGTTCCAAGTCTAGCCAAGATGGGAGCTCCACAAACTAAGAAATTGCCAAGTGGAGTGGGTTGTAGGAGGTTCCCTCCAATTCTCATACTGTCATTTGGTGTGAATATGTGTTTACTTTTCTAAAAACGTATTTCTAGCTTCCCTGGGGTACAAGGAAGAGTTAATTTGTTCTCTGATAGGTTTCACACTGTGGGCAGATCTGCCAAAAGGAGAGGAAACAGACAACAGCCCTATGATTAATTCTACCTGTTTTTCCCATGAGTGATCACCTGCTCCAGGGGTCATGAGTAGCAGGTAGCTCTACCTCTCCTGGGCTCTGAGAGCTTCGTTTGTTTGGTGACAGCTGAGTGACAAGGCCTGAAACCCGAGCCCATCGCCCGGCCTGATGTGGGGATAAAAACCCTGGATGTTCCCTCAAACATTTCAGGAAATGAAAGTTGTAACGCGATCCCTCCTGCGCCCACATCGCCCTCTGCAAACACAAAAGCTCAAAGGAGCCTTCTCGGATTGAATTCGGCCTGGAGTTGATGGAGGAAAGCGGAGCCGGGAGCGGGCGGGGGAGGGCAGGGGCCGCGGCTGGCAGGTCTCCGAGCCCGGGAAGGAGGCGGAGGCGAGCGGGGCGCGGGCGGGCGCCCCTGGGGGCAGCTTCTCAGCGCGTCCCCAGCGCCCGGCTCCCGCCGACGGCGCGGGAAGGAGGCCCCGCCGCCTCGCACCCCTGCCGGCTGCAGCGGCCTCTGCCCTGCGGAGCGGGCCGCGCGTTCTCCAGGCCACAGGGCCCTGGGTCCTCGAGGGCCGCAGCGCAGGCCCAGGTCCAGTCTCTCCCGGCCCTGCTTGCTCCGAGATTCGGGGCCAGCTCTTGGGCCCAGGCGTCCCCTCCGGGGTGAGCGCGCCCGTAGCTGCGGGGTCCGGAGCTGGACAGGCCTGGACGCCGCGGCCCCTGCGGTCAGCCGGCAGCTTCCGTCTGCCTGGGGGGGAAGCGGCTGGCGGCGGCGGGAAGGCGGGGGGCGCCTGTGGGGTGGGCGTAACGGGAGAGGAGCCGCCCGGAAGCTGCGCCCCGACCCCCGCGCCGCCCCCTCGAGGGTCTCGGGCGCCTGTCAGTCACCGCGCTCTGGGCACCGAGCTGGGGGGTGGGAAGCGGAACCAGGGCCGCTCAAGGCGTTTGTCCTTAACGCAAACAGCTCTGACTGTTTCATGGCCTTGCAGAAATGTCTGTCTTTCTCTTCTGTGTTAAAAATCTCTTTCCCAGACAGCAGTATCAGCCCGCAGCTCTCTCCCCAACCTCCCCGGTGATTTTTCTTTTCTTAACGCGGAAACGCAGTGGAGAGAGAACAGAGTCGGGAAGCAGGAGATCCTCGTGTCTCAGACACAGTTGCAAACCGTGTGGCTTTGGGCAGTCACCGCACATCCCTGAGCCTCGATGTCCTCATTGGACACAGGAGCTCCAGTCCTTCGCTGCAGGGAAGCTGAAAATGAGCTGAAGTGTTGAATGGGCTTGTGGGCGCAGTGCACAAGCCCGAGGCCCCCCCCTTAGACCGCCACAAACAGCCTGGGAACATTCCCCTGTGCTAGAGTTTCCAGTGAGGGCAGATTATAGCCATTTCCTCCATTTTTCTGGAACACCAAAAGAAACACAAGTTATCCTTGTGTATAGAGACTTAAGGTGTCATTAGCCTTTAGGGGTAGACACAGCTGAAATTTATTTTTTGGATCTCTGAATCTAAAATCTAGAAGTTGAACTTAAGTCATTTTATTCTGAAATAATATTTAAAGCTATCATAATTGGATTTTGCGATCTCTATTGTTCATCATTTGAACTCTCATGTAGATACCATCATATATGGTAGAATTCCATGGATGAAAATAAAACCCAGTTAAATGTGCCGGAAAGTGACAAATTACTTAGAAGGGAACTAAAGCATTCAGCAGAATAGAGAATTTAAGGCCCCACCTAAATGTGTCAACATAAAGTGTAGAATAAGAAACTGCTTTGAAGATTTAATGCCTTGCTGATGTTAACACAGGGCTGGGTATAATGGCATATGATAAATATTTTTTGAGTAAATGAATGGGCTGCTGAAATGATGGAGAGTCTTTAGGTAGAACACAGTTCCCAGAGTTGGAGTTTTGCAAGACCCTCTTGGGTACATTTCTTCTCCTGTGACGTTCTCTAATGATCACCAGGGATGAACAGCTCATTTTGACATGCAACACCGTCCTTCTCTTATTTCAAGGATTTTTTCATTCAGATATTACTGAAAGCAAAATGCACAGCTGAAGTTTTCTTGAGTAAAAGGGGTTTGAGGGCAAGAGAGAGCATAAGAGAACAGTGAGCATGTGCCTGCTAGCTGGCCCTTCAGGGATTACCCTGGGACTCCTTCTCCTTAGAATGACCCAATGGTAGAACCAGAGAACTAGGGATAGGAGGACAACCCCAACAAAGGCCAAAATGAACTCTAGAGAGCAGGGGGAGATGTCTTTAAGGGTAGATCTGAGCACTGTGCTCCCTTCACTATTATTTCATTATTATTACTGGTAAAGCACTTTTTATTCAGTAGTTTAAAACTACCTTTTCCTCCAGCATCTTTACTTCCTTCAAAGTATCCTGGTCAACTAAAATCAATACATGTTTAAATTTTTAGTTTAGAGAAGCTTATCAATTTATAGATGTTCACCATATTATGTTCAGGAGGAGTTCAATACTTTTGGGAGTTTGTTTTAAAAATTCTATATTAGACTCACAAATTCCTTGAGGCCGAGGGACCAAATGCACGTTTAGAAATTACCAAAAAGGATTGTTATATACTTATACTCTGCCTTAGGGCTGTAGAATTGGATTTCTCCACAAAAATGCTTATTTTTGGCAAATATGTGTTCCAATATTACTTTTATTTGCAAAGCCAAAAACTGAATGTAAGTTGTATACCAAAAATGAATGGAAGATAAAGTACAACTCTAGACTCATCACTTTAAAAAAAAAAAGGTGTCTTATAATCAGAGAAACATTTGGTAAGAACTGTAACTATATTGCTGCTTAATCATTTGCATGTTGTGAAGTGATTTGCATAGAACCAGGGCCAGAAGTTCTCAGAGTTATGTTTTCCTGCCACTGCTTTTAACATGACTGGACTAAAGAAATATGTAATTTTTTTCTTTCTAAATTATTCCAGCATCCACATGTTTAGAAACACAAAAATATGTCCATGTGCTCAGTCAAAAAAATAAAAAGAAATGAGAAGGAGCATTTTATGCTGAAGAATAAGTTAATTTAAATTAGATTAAACTTTGCAGAGGGTGCTTCAAGGAGATTTGGGTAGATGCCAAGCCTTAGCATATCATTCAAGAAATGAAAAGCCTCAGGGCGTTCCAAAAGGCATGTCCTCTCTAAATCAGCTTTAGTTCATTTCAAATAAAAAAATATATGACTGAATTTGAAGGCTGGATAAAGAGGAGAGTCTTATTTCTACTTTGCAGATGTATTATAGTGAAATAAAATAAGTGTGAAAATCTAGGCCCTTCAATTTGAGAATTTCTCAAAAGGATTTATATATAACTCTGAGGCCATAGTTCCTGTTCAATCACTTAGCTTCCATGTAACCAAAAAACTTATTTGTCAACATGTGCAGAAGTATGGAACTCTCTTCCACTGGAAATCAGCTATATCTAAAAGGAATTAGCCCTCCTGGTGTGCTTAGAAGATAACATACTAGATATTTCCAGCATATTTGCATGATGCATGGCATGATATGACTTTAATTATAGGTCAATTCTAATAGCTAACTGCTCTGTTAACTATTGAAAGTATTTTCTTCGTTTGATTAAAACTAAAAACAAGGAAAAATAAGTCAATTTCATTAAAATGTAAAGATTTCAGCATTAGTTAGCTTAGCTAAACTCAGAATGAAATACAAGCTTTAGTTTTCTTTTTCTTCCCTTTTTTTTTTTTTTTTTTTTAGACAGAGCCTCAAGCTATCATCCTGGGTAGAGTGCTGTGACATCACAGCTCACAGCAACCTCCAACTCCTGGGCTCAAGCAATTCTCCTGCCTCTGCCTCCCAAGTGGCTGGGACTACAGGCCCCCACCACAATGCCTGGCTATTTTTTGGTTGCAGCCATTATTGTTGTTTGGCGGGCCCAGGCTGGATGCAAACCTGCCAGCTCAGGTGTACGTGGCTGGCGCCTTAGCCGCTTGAGCCACAGGCGCCGAGCCCAAGCTTTAGTTTTCCAAGTTTGAGTTTTCAGCATTGTACACTGGCGAATTTATGGTAACACATACACACAAGGCCCTTCTCCCCTTTTGTATTACCAGTTCATACATTAACTTCAGAACAATGATGATTTTGATTTCAATAAATACCTAATATAGGTAGGTAAAACATAGGCAAACAAAAGTACAACATTTTTGTGAAGATATAAACAAAACCCATGAACAAGACTCAAGATTGATTTTAATTCCCCATACTGCTTCTTATGAACAGCACAGACAATTACGAAAGACTTATTTTCTTCCCTGGTGCTCTCAGCCACACTTACCTTGAGAAGTGAGCCTAAGGAAGTATGATAATGAGGATTAGAAGAGTCAAGTACTGCTAGCCAGTGGGTGTACTGGGGATTGTATTACCTGCAGCAGTGGAGGCAAAATACCCATAAAATAGCCTTTCAGATTCAGTTTGTCTCAAGTTACATTGTGAAATTCAGTGGTTTGGTGCAGTTGTATATCCCCTGGCTCTGAGAATTAAACAGAGCTGGGGTGGGCCGACCCTTGTACAGAAGGACGTGCAGGTGGCACCAGAGGTATTGGGGTTTGTGGTTTCCTATGGGAAATTCTTTTGCTGATTGCATGGGGAGAGTGGGTAAGAGGGAAAGTTTGCGGCCTGATCTATGGATCCTTTTTGGTTTACAGGCTAGTCTGTATCACGAAGACTAATTTGAAGCAGATTATTATTTGTAAGTCCAGCATTAGGCCTTTCTGACCCAGCACGTCAACTGGTTAAAAGCTGAAATTACAGTCTTTCATCCATTAAGAGAAAGGAGTTCTGACATGTCATATTTCTTAGCTGAGAAGTAAAACCTCAAGTTCTGACCACACAGTCCACCTTAATATTCTTTAGTTCTCTTGGAAGCAGTATCAGCAATCCTGGTATCCTGGCTGGAATTCAGGTTTAAGACCTCCCTTCGGCTCATTTACTTTCCAGTCATAACTGGAAGTGGCATTTATTTTCTATTTCCTATTCTAGACTTTAGTGTGGTATTTGTGTGTGTATGTGTGTATGGATAACTGGTCTGTTAACTATTGAAAATAGTTTGATGATGGAGGAGACTTTGAAGACTTTCTATTTAGACATAGTTTAATTTATTTAACCTCTTAAGACTGAATGAAAAGTATAATGCCAATAAATGCTGTTTATAGGAGAAAAATGGTATACGATTTTCTAAATTTAGGTAAATTATTGAGACTGTGATCTTAATGGCTATATGTATGTTCTTCGTGACTACAATATTGGTCAAATTTTTAGTGAGGAAAAAAATCAATTATTGAGGCTGGGCACAGAGGCTCATGCCTGTAATCCTAGCACTCCGGGAGGCTGAGGTGGGTCGACTGCTTGGGCTCAGGAGTAATAGACAACCCTGAGCAAGAGTGAGACCTTATCTCTACTAAAAATAGAAAAACTAGCTGGTCCTGTGGCAGGTGACTGTAGTTTTAGCTACTTGGGAGGCTGAGGCAAGAGGATTGCTCAAATCCAAGAGTTTGAGATTGCTATGAGATATGACACCATGGCACTCTACCCAGGGCCATGGAGTGAGACTCTGTCCCCCCACCCCCCCCAAAAAAATCAATTATTGAGTTTTCTAGAAATCTATTAAGGTGAAAGAAGTGCCTCCACCATTCAGCTTAATGTCACAAGGTCTTACAGGGAATCAGCTGTTTAGACATAGTAAGCAAGACCAGCCGTAAATACATAATGAGCATATGAGCATAGTTTGTTTTTTTTTTTTTTAGACAGAGCCTCAAGCTGTCACCCTGGATAGAGTGCCGTGGCATCACAGTTCACAGCAACCTCCAATTCCTGGGCTCAAGCGAGTCTCTTGCCTCCTCCTCCCAAGCAGCTGGGACTACAAGCACCCGCCACAATGCCCGGCCATTTTTTTTGTTTTTTTGTTTTATTTTTGGTTGCAGCCGTCATTGTTTGGCGGGCCCGGGCTGGATTTGAACCCGCCAGCTCAGGTGTATGTGGCTGGTGCCTTAGCCCATTGAGCCACAGGCGCCGAGCCCATAATGAGCATAGTTTTTAGTGATGTATGTGAAGTGAGAAATCACTGTAACTTATTTATTTTCTCAGCAATTTGACTTATCTAATCATCTTTAAAACCTTGTACCTTTCTTTTCCTTCTAGTTTCCTCTTTTATACAGTCTCACAACTCTACCAGGTCGATTCCATGTAATTGCTTTTATCCAATGAGTGATCCATTCATCTATAGTGGGTGATTAATTCATTATAATGGCTACTAGGAGGAGACCTTAGAGTCAGTAATGAAGTTGGATTAAAAAGAATAAGAGAAAATGTTTTCTCTTTTTCTGATAAAGTTATGCTTATAATTAGCCAAAGATTTGAGAAAGAAAAAAATGTAATGCTAGAAGGGGTTAGATGATTGAGTGAACTTGCGCTGCCTGGTTGAGCCAATTGCTTTGCGTCTAGAAAGCAGACATGTCAGCACGGAGATCTCTGCTAGACTTTTGGCCCCTTTGTTTTCACCAGAAATGAATCCAAATATTTAGCTATGCTCTCACTGTTATAATTAAATTAGAAATTTTGCCTAGAATGAATCTCCAGAAAAGTGAAATTGCTAGCCATGTATGTACAAGCAATGATAATAAAAGTAGGATTTAAAACAATAAGCATCTCATGAGAGTTCAGACTCAGTACTTTCTTTGTTTTGATGGGTGCAAGGAAAAAGAGTAGTGGAATATGCCTTTAACTCTTACAGGAATGTTTTTCTGCCTTAAGAATTTGGCAACAGTTAGAAAACCACTATCCTGAAAGGCCTCTGCCCCCCACTAGTATGATTTAAAGTGGCTGTCTCAGAATCTGCCCACAGCCACTAGTTAATTCATAGAGTTTGAGGTCACATTTATCTTAAAGAGTTGACCAGTTAAATATAAAGAAAGCTCTCCTTTCTAACAATGAGTGGGGAATTATGGTTAAAAATATTATTCATGAGCAATCTACAAAATGGTTCTTGGGTCAAATGTAGGATTAACAGTGGGGTTTTGGCCATGGACTCCAGATGCAACTGTGTAGGCAATAAGCCTTATCTCCCTGCCCAATCTCTCTTGATAAGATTGTGCTGGTAGAAAGTGAAGACTATTCAGGTGGCCTTGGAGACAGATTGTCCCTAAGAAATAGGAAGCATGATCACACAGAAAAGCAGCATGGTAACCTCACGTATTTTATATCAAAAGTATCGGCTGGTTTCATTGAGTTGCATATAACACGTATTATTCATGTTTAGGGATAAGTATTTTTATTATAAAAATTTAAAAAAATGATCTTTGCCTTTAAACTGTGATCCTCTACCTTTACTAGGCATGGTTTTTATTAAAAAACCCAAACCCGAAATGCTGCCAGAATGCTTGTAGTAAATATTCATAAGGTAAGGAGAGAAAGATTTTTATCTAAAAAGGTTTAGTGAATTTACTGGTGTTTGACTCTATATTAAAGTAGGAAAAACAAATCAAATATAAGCAGCATTATCTTTTTTGGAACAATCGTGGTTCTATTGGCTAACAAGTATAAGCTTGTCTATGAGCTATGGTTATGTTTTTTGAGCCAGAGTCTTCCAAGTGCCTAAGGCTTTGCCTATAGAAAACTAGCATTGCAATTCCATAAAATAACAACTGCTTCAAACACAGTGAAACTAGCCATTTTCAGGACAGACAGCATAATAACCTGTTGGACTGAATGCTCCATTTTTCTTTAAAAGTTTGCAAATTTAAATTAGGCAGGCAGCTTTAATTGTCTCCTGCCCCCATCCCCACCCCTTAGTAAATTATTGGCCTGTTAAGGTACACTAAGGCTTTCAGGCCATCAGGGTTCTATTTCTATATCTTTATATTTTAAAATTCCTTTCTACATTTTTTCTTTTTTTTGAGACAGAGCCTCAAGCTGTCACCCTGGGTAGAGTGCCAGCTCACAGCAACCTCCAACTCCTGGGCTCAAGCGATTCTCTTGCCTCAGTGTCCCAAGTAGCCAGGACTACAGGCACCTGCCACAATGCCCAGCCATTTTTTGGTTGTAGCTGTCATTGTTGTTTGGTGGGCTCAGGCTGGATTCAAACCCACCAGCTCATGTGCATGTGGCTGGCGCCTTAGCCACTTGAGCTACAGGCGCCGAGCCTCCTTTCTACATTTTTAATCAGATTTGCTGCGGAGTACATCAGCAACCTAAAGCCTTACTGTACCCAGCATGTTGGCAAAGATAATTATTGAGAATATAACTTGTACCTAGTAAGTAATTCCTTTCAACCTCTTGATTGTTATTTTCTTGTTAGGAATACAGGGCAGCTAGGAAAAAATACCCACTTGAGGTTCTAGATAACCCATGCAAACAAGGAGGTTATTTACTGAATTACAATTGTGTTTATGGTTTTTGGCAGAAGTATTTAAAGCTTTATTGCTACTTTGATGCTAACTCAAAACACCTCAATATTTATCCTTTCTTTGTAGTTGTTGTTGAGACAGGGTCTTGCTACATCACCCAGAGTGGAGTACAGTGGCCTTACCACAATTCACAGCAACCTCAAACTCCTGGGCTCAAGCAATCCTGTTTCAGCTTGCTAAGAAGCTGAAACTAAAGGTACCCACCACCGATGCCTGGCTGATTATTCTATTTTTTGTAGAGATGGGATTTCACTTCTGTTCAAGCTGGTCTTGAATTCCTGGCCTCAAGCAGTCCTCCTGCCTCAGCCTCCCAAAGTGCTAGGATCACAGGTGTGAACCACCTCACCTGGCTTTTTTATTCTTTTAAAAAGAACTTCTGGTGCTATTTTCAGGAGCAGTAATTACTCTTTCAATAAACCCCTTCTAGTCTTATTCAGGAAGGGTTTAAAGAGACAAGTATAAGTTTGGGTTTAGCACATTAATTACATTTCAAGGGGTCTAGGCCTTGGACCAAAATCCTAGTATTAGCTCATGGATTCTCAAATTGTCCACAATTCAGATGGGATAAGGTTGTGGTGAGTTGGGAACTTTTTCTTGATCAACTTCAGATTAGGGCATTATAGTTCTTTGTTCTTTCTTCCTCCTCTTAATGAGAAATCCTTGACCCCAATAGTTTATGAACAATCTAGACACATAGTTTTCTCTTCTGAATATTTAAGAAATGTCTTTCAAATGTCCTCAGGTTTCCAGATGTTACCCAGATATTAGAAGGGGCTATTCTTTGTTGAAGGTTCAGGTAAGAGATTCATAACAAGACCTAATGCACATGAAGGGCATGTGGAAGAGTCTGATCAGTTTCAGATTTTTTTCTTTTCTTTCTTTCTTTCTTTTTTTTTTTTTTTTTGAGATGGCGTCTCATTTGCCACCCTTGGTAGGGTGCCGTAGTATCATAACTCACAGCAACCTCAAACTCTTGGGTTCAAGTGATTCTCTTGTCTCAGCCTCTCGAGTAGCTAGGACTACAGGGACTCACCGCAACACCCGGCTATTTTTAGAGATGGGGTCTGGCCCTTGCTCAGGCTGGTCTTAAACCTGTGAGCTCAGGAGATCCACCCGCCAGGGCCTTCCAGAGTTCTGGGATTACAGGCATGAACCACTGCCCCTGGCTCTAGTTTTATACTTTCTGAAAGTCTTGTTCCTGGGCATTCCTCTGCTCCTGGTTTTCCTGGACCTAATTTCCCTTTGTGTTCTGTCTTTTCTCATTCATAACACTGTCTTAAGTTTCCTATCAATGGCATCTAAGGGAAGAGAGAGGGAGGAGATGGCGTGTATGTAAGGGTCGGATGAGAGGGTGTATTTTGTTTACCTTGGCATGACCAGTGCCCAGCTCAGTGCTATCTGCCCACATGAAAGAATGATGTTCACGGACAGAAAGGACGGTGAGTGAGAGGAACACTATTTTTTTGGAGACAGGGTCTTGCTCTTTCATCCAGGCTAGATTGCAGTAGTATCACCATAGCTCACTGCCACTGCAACCTTGAACAGCTGGATTCAAGTGACCCTCCTGGCTCAGCCTCATTTCTTCTTTTTCTTGAGCAGAGAACAAGAGGAAACAGGCTATGCTGGGAGAGATTGAAGTGAGACCAGAGGAAAAGCCATGTGACTCTAAGGTGTTTGAGAGTTCATGAACTTTTCACCTAGAAAAGCTGGAAGCTCCTAAATTTGGAGATTTTAATTTAATGAGTGGAAGATAGATATTTTTGGAAAGTGGTATGACCCATCAAGGCGAAAGTCTAACTTACTCGGTTTTTATATTGATATTTTAGAAGAATTATCTGTAGGACCCCTGCTCCAAAATCTACTGATGTGCTTTTTTACATTTTAAACAAATATTACAAGTGTTTTTTTTGCAAACTAAAATTTGAGAAATACCGTTCCAGTTGTTCTCCCCACATATAGCCCAGGCCCTAATCATCTCTTACCTGGATTTCTGTGATAGCGCCCCTTGGTAGCCACACCTGTACTCCCACCCTGCAGTAAGAGGGAGGCTCTATTCTATATTGCATACATATTGGGGGCTATATTGTATATTCTCCACACAATAAGCAGCAGCCAGAGTGAGCCTTGGATCATGTCCCTTCTCTGCTTTAAGTTCGCCAATCATTTCCCATTATTCTTGGAATTAAGTGTGACCTTTTCACTGTGACCTATGTGTGAGGCCCTGCAAGAGCTCATTTGCTAATTTTAGCTTATTTCACACTCCCCTTCAGTCACAGCTTCAGTCCGATGAACTTGTAGTGCCTGAAACAGGCCAAAGTCACTCACTCTTCAAGGAGCGCACATTCCCCTCTGCCTCCTACTCAGCCTTCACCCTTGCTGCTTCAGCTTGAACGTTGCTGAGTGGGAGATGCTTTTTCTCTGTGGCCTCCGTGGCAGCGTGGAGTTAAGGTGATTTGGTCTGCAAGTAGAGGAAACCATAATGCAAACTGGCCGAAGCGAGCGCGCCAGCAGCCTGCCCACAGTAGTCCCGGCTAAGCGGGGTTCAGTGTGCTGCTGATAGCACCCCCAGATTGGTTGCCAGGTGGCTGCAGCAGTTCCAGGTTTTGGATCCAGTCACAGCTGCTTCTGGAGGGATGAGAGGAACTTTCTCTTCCTGGAGTTCTCTGGAGGGAGGAAGCCTTTCTCAGAAGTCACCTGTCCCCAACAGACTTTCCTTAGTCTCACTGGCCAGAATTGAGTCATATGCTAATTTGTAAACCAATTGCTGGTAGGTAGGAGTGAGTGGTTGTGATTAGCTCTTGTCCTATTTCTTTTTTTTTTTTTTTTGAGACAAAGTCTCACTTAGTCACTGCCAGTAGATGCCGTGGTATGGCGTCATAGCTCACAGCAACCTCCAACTCTTGTGCCCAAGTACTTCTCATGCCTCAGTCCCCCGAGTAGCTGAGACTACAGGCGCTCGCCACAATGCCCGGCTATAGAGACAGAGTCTCGCTCTTGCTCAGGCTGCTTTCAAACTCCTGTGCTAAAGCAATCCACCTGCCTGGGCCTCCCAGACTGCTGGGATTACAGGCGTGAGCCACTGCGCCCGGCCTTCTTATACTATTTCATACCACGTGTATCTCAGGCAATTCCGTGAAGTCGAAAGACTCCTTGTCAGAAGAATGTTTTAAAATGCATACCATCAAAATCAACCATGAAGAACTATACTTAACAAAATTACCAACTTTGGGATCTAGTAATATAATCCTTTATTAATTACTGTTAGATCCTAATGATAATAATTGGTATAATAACAAGTAGTGTAATTTTCAAGAAGTGCTGCATATAAATGATATTTTAACATGTCTGTAATGACTGTAATTTCTTTTTTTTTTTTTTCTGGAGACAGAGTCTTACTATGTTACCTTTGGTAGAGTGCCATGGTGTCACAGCTCACAGCAACCTCAAACTCTTAGGCTTAAGCGATTCTCTTGCCTCAGCCTCCCGAGTAGCTGGGACTACAGGCGCCCGCCACGTCACCTGGCTATGTTTTGGTTGCAGTTGTCATTGTCGTTTAGCAGGACCAGGCTGAGCTTGAACCTGCCACCTTCAGTGTATGTGGCCGGTGCCCTACTCACTGAGCTACGGGCGCTGAGCCAGAAAATATCTGTAATTTCTATTGGTGACAAAGTCACAGGTGCTATGCATACTATTTGGTTTGTTGCCTCCAATGAAAATGGAAAGGAATGTTAAATTTAATTTAGATATTAATTAAAACATAGATGTGACTTTTCCCCCCTCATCTAATACATGGACACACTGAACTTAATCCTGAGTTAAGAACCCCTGGCCTGGAATAAGCATTTGAAGATTAAGTGATCTTGTAATGTATTTAAAGTATAAGCATAGTGCCTAGCACATAGTAGGTATCTAAGAAATGGTAGATAAAACGCAGATACACAGAGAAATCTTAGGAGTCAGAAACCCAAAGTAATTTAATTTAAATCCATTAACTTTGTCCTCATAAACTAGGAATGGGGCTTCAGTGCCTTATATTAATATACTGCTCTAAAACAATTTCATATATGAACTCCATGGCAATTATAAGAGTGGTAAATGAGTGAAATTAACATGGTGGGTGAACTAGAGCTATAGCAAGAGATATTAAAAATCATGCTAATCTTATGAAAGCCGCTCTTCAGAGCACTTGGCCCTTAATACCTTGGGTCGACCTCACCATTCACTGTGATTTATATGCTGGACTATCATCCCCTCTGGTCACACTGCCAACACTGGATAAGCCAGATACAAACTTGGCTCTGTGTTCTATGGTGTGGCCACCTTGGCTCAATGTTGGGTGGTTCTGGCTCGCACAAGCCATAGTTCTTTTTTAATTTCTAGTTCATTACCCCCTTCCCTTGAGAAATACATAATTTTATGACCAACTAGACATCGTAATATTTTGGTCAGATAGATAAAAGGTCATCTTGACCCACCAGATGGGTAGGGGGAAGCATTTACTTTGTTCATGTGTCTGGGTCTGGAAGGAAAAGTTTTAAAAGGATGTTTTTCTGTTGTCTGATAACCATTCTCGTATGTTCTCTCCATAAAAGGGAGTAACTTTCCATATTTCTAAAAGTGTTATTTTATGATGAGAATGAACACTGGTTTAGTTATTTGGAGGTATTATCTCCTACTGGCTAAGCCAAGTTTTGGAGTCAGGTAGACTTGAATTCAAATTCTGACTGTCACATATTGTCTGTGTGGTCCTGAGCAGATATTAAATAGCAGTAGCCATCTAATGGCTCGAACTCTTGGGCTCAAGTAATTCTCATGCAGTTGTGATAGTAACTGCATATTCGAGATTTATTACTTACCAGGCTAAGAACTTTGTAAAGACATTTTTATTTAATTCTTATAACTCTAAGACATAGCATTTACTATCCTTTGCACCTTAAAAGTGAGGAGATGAGGCTTACATGGATTATGTAACTTACCTCTAAACTTTATTTTCCTTTCCTGAAAAATGGAGGTGATTATGCTGCCTGCCTCATAGAGCTATTGTAAGAATTAAATGTCTGTCTACTACAGGGTTTTCAAGGTATGGTACTTAGGAAGTGCTTAGTAAGTGGCACTGCTGGCCAGTATTAGTATACTAAGTCTTAGAAGTCTACTTGATCAATAAAGACCTTGCTGAACTTCTATTTACTAAAATAATAGGGTGATTGATTTTGCTTTTTCAAGGAACAGATGATATGGATTATTAATAATAATTAGTACATGTGACTCAAGGGAATTCTAAGCACAGTCTATGGATCATGAAATTTCTGTCCCTTTTACAAAACAATTCCTAGGCTTTCATGAACTATGAATTGACAAATGTAGTCACTATTGCTATGTTAAGAGGTTCTTTAGCAAGAGATGTCTTTTATTTTTCTCTGCTGGATTCCCTCTCATTCAAATTGTTTTGGCTTGCTTTTTCAATATTCAAATTTATATGTGAGCCCTTAATCTCATTTCAACTATTGCCAAATCAGGAAAGGGATGAGAAAAATACCTTAAGTCAACTACTTACAAAGATATATTTTCAGTATGAAATTTCTCTACTTTTGGATTACTTCACACACACACAATGTGACATTCGTAGACTTGATTGTTTATACCCAATGTCAAAACTTTACCTAAGAAGACACCAGGAGAGAAATTCACAGTCTTTTACTAAGAAGTCATCTGTCTAGTATTTACTGAGCTGTAATGAATCAATTTTTGGTAAACAAAGAGTTCCCTGGCCTGCAGAAAAGCTCCCTGTAACCTTGGATGTGAGCGCCACCTGCTGGACACCATGCGCAAAAACTTTCCTGTACCTCAACATTTGCAATTTTTAATGGGTAAGTGCCCAAGTAACACCCTTTTGATTTTAGGTCACAAGGACAGCTGTAATGTCTGATGAATTATAGGGCCTTTGGGCAAGCATGTAGATTTATAAGAAAAACATACTCAGGAAATAAACTCAATGCAAAAATATTCCACAGAGCTATTGTTTATAAGCTTGCCAGGGCCAAGAGTATAGTAAATAGTCCTCTGTTTATATTATGAGGTCACTGAGTTTTATGCATTGGTGACATAGGCAGTTGGTGGTGGCTTTTCACTATAGAGAGACTGTATGTATATCTTACAGCAGGGGAGGGAATTAGGGGCCCCTTGACTGTGAAGGCTTTATTTTTTTCTATTTCAGATTAATATGAGGGTACAAATGATTGTTACATTGTTTGTATTTCTTAGGTAAAGTTCAAGTTGTAGTTGAGCCCTTCACCTGGAGGATATGCTGTATACCTTTACATTGTGCACCTTAGGAAGACTTTGATGCCAAATATGTAATCTTGTTCTAGAATTTTGGGTTTTTTTTCTGAGACAGGATCTTGCTTTGTTGCCCAGGCTGGAGGACAGTGTTGTGATCATGGCTCACTGTGGCCTTGAACTCTTGAGCTCAGGTGATTCCTCCAGCCTCAGCCTCCTGAGTATGTGGGGCTACAGATGCCCCACCATATCTGGCTAATTTTAAAAATTTATAGAGATGGGGTCTCCCTATGTTGTTCAGGTTGGTCTTGAACTCCTGGGACCAAGAAATTCTCGTACCTAAGCCTCCCAAAGTGCTGGGATTATAGGAAAGAGCCACTATTCCCAGCCAGAATTTTGGCTTTGCAGCCACAGCCTCAGTTGGTATTTAGCCCCTTTGCATCACTTTCTTCTTATGAGTTCTGTGGAGATAATGTCACCTGTGACCTATGGGGTAATTCAATAGCTTGGGACTCAAAGAGGTATTGGGATAACTTGTAATTTCCTTTGAGGACAAGAAGGTAGCAATGGCTCTTCAGAGGAAATAGATACATGTCTTGGTCTCTTAGTGCTTGATGAGGCTTCTGCCAGACTGGCCCTTGGACATGAACTTTGCCTGGCACTGCTTCTGCACCAGCTACCTGGGAGAGGTAGAGGAAGGGAGCCCTTGGGAAAGGGACAGCCATTTAGTCTTCTCTTCTTTGGGTCATTCTTGATCACTTTTGCAGAAATTTTAAAGTTCCAGGGGTTGGTCCTTACATTATCACCGGCCCAAGAATTGTCTTTAGGATATTCTTGACACAATGAGGCCAGTTTTCTGCTTTTACAATGTTGCCGTGGTTGGCGGCATCTCTCTCTCCAGCCCTGGTTCCCCTTTTCCTATCTCTGAAAATCATCATGCATAATTCACAAAAAAATCTGTTGGGATAAAGAAAAAGCTTTCCTTTTTTGTTCCAAGTTTGTTTAATGGGTTTTTGTGGCTACATTTCTAAGTCTACAAAATAAGACTCTATTTGGAAGGAGCTCAAGGCATATACAAGCATTCTGGAATTCAGTATTTTATGAGAAAATCATGGGTGTTTGGTGAGATTTTCTCAAAGATTTCAAGTGACAACAATCTGTATCGGATGAGATCAGATGACATTTGGTGCTCTTGTCTTTAGGGACATCAATGCCAAGCTAGAGTACAGGACGGAGATGTTACCTGTTACACCTGCAGTGGCACAGCCAGCTTGCTAGTGGTTGCACGTGTAGAATCTTTAGCTTTTCTCTCCATGCGTGTCCTGATGTAGCTCAGGTTTGTGGATTGTGGATTGAAAGACTGTGGATTACTTCTCTGGAGGTCAATCCTTATGTATCATTTGCCTCTTGTATCTCTCAGGATGCTTTGCCAGTTCTGTGTTTTTTGTCAATTCTTGGGTTTCCTTCCCCTAGCTCTTCCTATCCCATAATACCCAAGCCCTGGCAATTTTTTTATTTTTTACTGTGTCTTTCAAAGTATTTGAATTGGTCCTAGAGTTGGTCAAATGATAGTATCATGAATATTTGTATCAGGTCTGTGGGATCTTTTTGATATTACACCGATTGGATTTTAGTCCTCTTCTTAGGCTCTTCATCCCAGGGCTTTCAAAAAATGCTTCTGGGCAGAAATTTGGTTCTGAGCCCAGGTAGAACAGAAGAGAAATCACAGAGCTATATAGTTATATGCCATAGAACTCACCAAGTTTTGCAAAAAGAACTTGAAATGAGACAGGAATGGAAGTGCAAATCTCAGGGGGTTCTCAATGTTTCATCACAAAGTTTTGTGGTAAAACCAAGATGAAACCACAAGCTTCACTGTTGGCCAGACCAGCACTGGAAGAACGATTGATTTCAAGGTTAGCCAAGGTCAGGAGGAAGCTTGGCTTGTTTTATTCATATGTTCATACAGCAGACCTACTGGGTTTTGCATGGGTTGGGGTTTCCAAAATAAAAAGGATTTTGGGACCCAGTACAAGGCTGAGGCCTGGGAACTCAAAAAAGCTCCCTGTAACCTTGAATGTGAGTGGGGAAATTCATTCTGTCTTGGTCTGCATTTTAGCAATGCTAAGGTGAAGGATTTTATCTCCATAGTTTCCAGTTGCACCTTGTTTACTTAAACTGTTCTTTGGACATTTACAAGAGTAAAGCATATTTTTCTGTCTCTCTACTCAACAGGAAGACCAGGGTTCTTTTTTCAGAGTCTCCAGACATTGCTGTAGACCAGAGGAAGATTTATTTCTTGAAAAATTTTATGGCTGTGATTATCAGGACTTATGAACCATATTCAATTTCCTTGGCTTAATATTTGTATAACTTTCTAGGGGTAAAGGTAGCAAGGTTGCCTATTCTGAAAGAATCGGACCTCACCCAAACGTCTGAAAAAAATCACATTGCTCTTTCAGAATATAAGGATTTGAAAAAAACAAAAGAAACAGTTATGCTTAGAACCTAATAGCCGACCCTCAGTGGAGTGTGGGAAAGGTGAAAAATGAAAGGTTCATTTCCTTGGCAACATGTGGGTAGCCCATGTTCTGATTATGGTATCATGAGTGGATGGCCTGAGGCTGGGGGTGACTATTCTTATGCTAGTCTTCTAAGAGGTGACAAAATTCATCAAGTCAGATATGTTTTCAGCTGCAAACTATAAAAAACTCTTCTACAAGTCACTCTTATCAAGCATTATTTGTCTGTTTATTTTTTTTAGACAGACTTTGTCACCTTGGATAGAGTGCCATGGTGTCATAGCTCCCAGCAACCTCAAACTCCTGGGTTCAAGCGATCCTCGTGCCTCAGCCTCCCAAGTAGCTGGGACTATAGGTGCCTGCCACAATGCCTCACTATTTTTTAGAGATGGGTTCTTGCTCTGGTTCAGGCTGGTCTTACACTCCTGAGCTCAAGCAATCAGCCTCAGCCCCCCCAGAGTGCTAGGATTACAGATGTGAGTCATTGCATCTGGCCTATTATTTGTTTTTATCAGTGGGAATTCCAGTGGTAGTAAGGTGGCTTACCAGTGCCATCAGGAACCTAGACTTTTTCTCCTTTCCACTCAGCTGTCATCATTCTTTTGGTTGCCTCAGGATCTCAAGATGGTTGCTATAATTCCAGACTTCATGCCTGCACTCTAGACAAGAAGAATAAAAAAAGGAGCTAAAGGCTAAGGGCAAAGGATTAAAGGCAAATGGTGAAAAGGCACATTTTAGGAGGAAATTTAGAGTCTACTCAGAAGACTGACCCAGCAGATTTTCACCATATTATAATGTTAGAACCACGACACCTGCTGTGTGAGGTAGAAGGTGGCTAGGACGAGGTGGCTAGGTTGTGAATACTGGCTGGGTCTCCAGTCAACTAGCTGAAGACAGGTGGTCAACAATAAGAGAATGACCTGGAATTGTTCAGAAGAGTTGGTGTGAAATACACTAAGGCAGGTATCACCTGTACGTCAGGCCTGTGGAATGAGCAAACGAGAGTATTACAGCTTTAAATTGAAAGAATTCTCAAAGAGAAGTTTCCCCGAGAAGGTTCACTGGGCAGTCTAGTGGAACTAGTGTCAGATTTCACAAAGTGACTGTTTAATTTACAATAATTGGGCACGAGATGATTAGAATGAGTAAATCAGCTAAACACCACATCTTTCAGGGATCTGTCTTGAGGGGAGTAATATTTCTTCCTTTCATTCTTTCTCTTTTCTTTCCTTTCATTCATTCTTTTAAGGTTTTAATCCTGAAAAATTTCAGCATACAGAAAAAGTCAAAGATTAGCTAATACACACATACTTGCCCTTATGTTTAAGTGTAAATTATTATTTACCTATTGTACCGTCCTTCCATGCATGCAAATACATACATATATACACCTCAGTTCTTGAAGACTTGAGCATAGATCTCTTTTTAATTAATTAATTAATTATTTTTAGGAGACAGGGTCTCGATCTGTCACCCAGGCTGCAGTGCAGTGGCACGATCATAGCTCACTGCAGCCTCGAACTCCTGGACTCAAGGGATCCTCTTGTCACACCCTCCAGCGTAACTGGAAACTTGGGCAACCACACCCAGCTAATTTAAAACAAATTAAAAAAATTTTTTTTTGTAGGGGCAGGGATTTGATTATGTTGCCTGGGTTAGTCTTGAACTCCTGAGCTCAAGTAATCGTCCAATCCCAAAGGGTTGGGATTACTGGCATGAGCCTCCATGCCTCACCCTGAGCATATGTCTCTTAAGGAGACATTTCTACCTGGAGGTATAATTGCATCATGCTTTATGGCAAAAGGATTGAAAAAAAAGAAGAAGTATTATTTGTAAAGAAAGTGTGACAAGAAGAATACATAAAGCAAGTACATACAGTGTACACAAAACTCACATCAGCAAAGGAGAGTCTCAGAACACATAAACTTAACTTTCTAAATAGGAATTTTTCCAAAGGAAGAGAAAAGGTCAGAATGTGAAAAAAAGTTTTAGGTTTTTCTATTACTCTTTTATTTCCCTTTTTGTTATGAAAAATTTTGAAGTTAGAGAAAGGTTATTAAAATAACAAATACTCACTTATCTGCCAGCCAGAATGAAAAATGAAGATTTAGGAGTGATCTCCTCTCTTCAAATATAAAAGTATAGGAGGAAATAACAAAGTTGTAAGTAAAGCATTGTGGAGAAGGACTGTTTTGGGAATTAAAACAACATAGAAAAATTAGAGAAAGAAAAGGATTAGTTGTAGAGCCTTGAAAAATGCTCCGGGTGAAGTCGCACAAAGAGGGTAAGACAATGCAAGTTAATTTGTTGTGAGGGCTCTTTCATGCCAACTCATGGCAAGAGCTGCCATTTTTCCCCCAGACCTTGATGTCTAAGTTTCAAAAGTGTCCTTTTCAGTAATTAGTGGAGGGAAAAAACAAAGGCAATAACAACGGTAGGGTTAATTGAGAACCCAGGGTGAAAAGTAAGACCAGAGGCTCAAACTCAAACAGCCCACAGGAGACAGGAGAGGGTGACAGCTCTGGGGCCCGGGACGCGGCTGTCTTTCTCTGCCGGGGGTCCTGTGCTGTCGTGCAGCTGGGCATCTCTGTTCTAGAAGTT
Organism: Perodicticus potto; assembly: GCA_963574655.1. Classification (NCBI taxonomy): domain Eukaryota; kingdom Metazoa; phylum Chordata; class Mammalia; order Primates; family Lorisidae; genus Perodicticus; species Perodicticus potto. The sequence goes on along the minus strand of CAUYRH010146342.1, from coordinate 7,082 downwards.
ATCCACCACCCCCTAATAACCGTGGCAGGGGGCTGTGATGCACCTTGCACACACATCCTTTTCTAAACCACCCTGCTTACAACTTTAGATTGTAGGCAGCTGACAGAATTTAAAATCATCCTGTTTATTTCCTCCTTGAATTTTCCTTTGCCACATTCTTTTATGTTTTCCTAGTTTCCCTGTTGTGTCTGCTTTTGCTACTGATTCTCTGCCGTGCTGTCCACTCTCACAGCAGCTTGTTCACAGGCTTCCAGGCTAAAGGGGAGAAAAGGTTTCCTCTGGCCCTGACTCCTTCTGGTGTCTCTTGGGGGACAAAACACCCTTTTTTATTATTTGAGTTCTCTTGACTCTCGAAGTCTCCCTTCATTTTTATTGGATAAAACTAACCTGGGGCTCTATTGATGGGAAAGGGCTTTCAAAGGCAATATTCAGAGGGTTTGCTTGCCAGCAAGGTCAGCAAGCAAGCATGCACCTCTGATAGAGGGCCGTATGGTCTTCAAGGAATAGGACTCCATTAATAGACGTTGCTGGACGGTTTTTCTTCTTTCCTTTTTCAGACTTAGCAGGATATCTAAAGTGTTTATTATTAGCCTAAACTGACAATGAGTGCCCTTATCATTCAAAAACAAATACACCTGTCTGGCAGCAGAAACTCTATGTGGCTTTATGAACCAGGAAAATCAACACTGTACTCAGAGACCAGCCAGTAAATCCGAGGGGCCTGTACGATCATGTCGGAGGAGAGGTTCTTTGTGGAAGGATTCAACCTTCCTGGGCTCAAGAATTCCCACTGGAACCCCAGACTCGGTGGTTATTTTCTCTGCACAGACTCTGTATCCTACTTAGACACCCCGTACTGCTGAATGTGGGATACACAAACTCTGATGGGCGACAACACCCTGAAACGTTACTGGGGAGAACACCTCAGCGACAAAGCAAGAAAATGAATCTCCCGTGTCCACCATAGGTAGGTTACACTTCTTCCTAGCATCTCCCAAGGGCCTGGCTCTTGATTACTTTCCTTTATGCCGAAAAGGAGCTAGTTTAGTTCTGAAATTAGATAATGTCATCCAGATTTCCTTTCTTCTAGGATCAAAAATAAAATTTAAAAGTAACTTCAATTTTTTTTTGCGTGTTAAAGAAAAAGATCGTGTTGGTTGTGCTGCTAATCTCTGAGCGACTTTGAGGTGTAAGGCATCGTGCTATTTGGACGAGATAAAGGTGCAGCCTGTGTTCCCTCTAGGAGCTTGTGGTCTAACGGCGAGATAAGAAGGTCTACACCAGTTCTCCGAATGCACCCAGACCCACGCATTCATCGCTTTCATCATCAGTTTCAAAGACATTTTTGTATTAGAGTTAGTCTGACTGGGACTCCTTTTCCTCTGTAATTTCAGCCCTTATTAGATCGATCTGAGGAAAGGTTTTCTTTTTTTTTCCGAGTCCCCTAAACAAGTGGATGGTGTCATCTCTGTTGCCTTAGCAGCTTATGTGTAGTTAGATAGTTCATCTATGTGAGAGAAATCCCTAAGTTTATATGAAGGGGTTGAGCGGGGTGAAGATAAAAGTATCATTTCAAGGAATTATCACAAATTAGAGAATAATTGAACATATGGTTTTTAGCATTTTTTTTTTTGGAGAAAAGTTCTTGTTCTGCCACCCAGGCTAAAGTGTAGTGGTATCATCATGGCTCACTGCAACCTCAAAATCCTGGGCTCAACCTCCCAAGTAACTGGGACTACAGGTGTCTGCCACCAGACCTGGCTAGTTGTTCTATTTTTTGTAGAGACATGGTCTTGCTCTTGTTCAGGCTGGTCTTGAACCCCCGGCCTCAAGCAGTCCTCCTGCGTTGGCCTTCCAAAGTGCTAGGATTGTAGGAATGAGCCACATTGCCTGGGTGGTTATTAGCATTAATGAATAATAATTAATCAAATTTAGATGTCACAGTTGTCACATTTTCCAACCCAGAGTAGCCTGCAAGAAAATATGAATTTCGAGATTAGCAAAGCTGTGTTCTATTCTGCTCCACCATTTTCTACCTGTATATCAGACAAACACCTTGTTAAATTTCTAAGCCTCTATTTTCACCTCTGCAAAGTGGAAATAGAGAATGCATGTTTCCGAATGGTAGGAAGATAAAACAAGACAAGGCTTGTAAGAGCTCTTAGTCCTGTGCCCCAAATGCTAATTCTGTCCCTGCTTTTTCCTCTGCTCTTCTGTGGAGGGTTCTGCCTGTGTTTTATTTTAGTCTGTCCTTTTTTCCCCTCTGTTCTTGGCTTTTCTCATTGTTTTTGTTCTTATTTTTTCTGGCTGATCTTGTCTCTTTGGTCTCTCTCTTTCTCTGTGGATGTTTGTTTTGCCTGTGTTTATTTTTCCATCATGAACTGTCCTTGAGTTCCTTTCTCATTTGCCTTTTCGCAGGCGTCTTTTGTTTTACCTGGGGCTCGAAGCCCTTTGCACATTGATGTCAACACTGATTGCTGATTTTGGATTTTGTTGGAGAAAGGGGGGAGGAAGGTGTGGGAAGACAGCTCTTAAGGGGCCCAGAGAAAGGATATTGGAGGTTGTAGTGGTTAGTTGCTCGGCTATGCATATTTTTCAGACATACATTTTAGTTCCTGGCCAGAAAAGTCTGACAGGTTTTCCGGGAGGTGCTCAGGGTTTTTGACTCTGCCTGATTCCACCCCCACCCCCGTTGCCGTGGAGCTCAGCTCTCCCCCCCCAGCTTCCTGTTGCCTTGCTGTCTCTGAAACATGTTTTACCTATTACTGTTCTTCCTACCATCTCACTGATGTGGAACACCCACTTGGAAGGGGAGTTGTTTTTTAAGAGGGGAAGGTCATTACTGAGAATAGCCGTAAGAATGACAGTTGCATGTGAAGCACCAGAACCAAGATGGCAAGAAGTCAAGACCAGGAGTCCAGAGACTCCAGAGGAGAGAAACAAACTAAGAGAGTGGGAGATGGTGACAGGATGAAGCTAGGGAGTATTTCATGCCTACTAATCCCCATAAACATTTACTCATCAGCTACCTTGGGCCAAACCATGTGCTAGGCCCTGCGTATAAATTGATGAACAAAATACCAAAAAGCTCTATCTTTAATAACCTTCGATGGCTCCGATTGTGTCCTAAACAGTTAGACTCTCCTTGAAGCTCATAACTACTATTTTAAATCTGGGCCTAGTTTCCAATCTTGGAAGACACCACAGAAGAGAGCTGGGGACTTGAGTGGCAACAGTAGCTCTTGTGGTGCTGTGGGCAATGGTTGGTGGCACAGCACAATTACCTGGCCCGGGTCCTTAAATATTTTTATTATGGAAATTTTAGAAGCGATAATAGCAGAGCGAACATTTTTCACTCATCCCTTGACTTCAACAATTATCACTATTTTACCAACCTAGTTACATCTGTCCTCACCTCCAGTATTTTACTGAATTAATGTAAGGGAAGTTCCAGATACCCGGTCATTGCACCTTTATCGCAGTCTGCATCTCCAGTAGGCAAAGCCTTCCCTTTACATAGCCACCATGCCATTCTCACATGTAGCAAAATCAATAGTGATTATGTAACACCCTCCACTGCTCACTCCACCTGACAATTTCCCCAGTTATGGCAAAGATGCCTTTTTGTAGCTGCAATGTGGATTGGGATCGCAGCAAAACACACATCACTTTTGGTCATTCTGCCTCTTAAAGCTCTTATTCTACAATACGATCATAGTCCCTTTCACCCCCCCCATATACTATTGATTTTTGTCAAAATTTTGTAGAGTGGGTATGTTGTCTGCTTCTTCACCAGACCATTCATCTTGCATCGTGAAGTCCCACAATGTGCATCTGATGCCTGCTAATTTAGAAGCTAAAGATGTCTGGCCCCCTGGCCTCAATTTGGAACAACTCTGAAGACCATTCCGACTCCAGAGCTTCCTATAGGATCACCTGTAACCTCAGTTGTGACTGTCTCCTTCAATTTCTCCTCTTTCCAACCCTGTTTTCCCCTCTCTTTCTTTACTGAGGTTACTCTCAGTAAAACTTCTGAACACAAATCTTCTTGTCAGACTCTATTTCCTAGGAAATCTGACTTGGACAGCTGATACCAGCAGTGATTTATATTAATTGGACTGACTGAACGGTAAGTGGCAAGTTAGAGACTTTGTTGAAACCGCCTGTGCTCTGGAAGGTGGGGGATAATCCCTATGCAAATTCAAGGGTCCACCATATCAGTGAATTTTTGTTTATTAAATCATAATTGTATACATTAGTGCAATCATGGGGCACAATGTGCTGACTTTATATATAATCTGAAATGTTTTCATCGAACTGTTTAACATAGCTTTCATGGCATTTTCTTAGTTATTGTATGAAGACATTTGTATTCTGCATTTAGTAAGTTTCACCGGTACCCTTCTAAGATGCACCGTAGGTGTGATCCCACCAATCGTCCTCCCTCCACCCATCCTGCCCCCTCCCCTCCCCTCTCGTGCCCCTTTCCCCATATTCTTGTGCTATAATTGGGTTATAACCTTCATATGAAAGCTATAAATTGGTTTCATAGTAGGGCTGAGTACATCGAATACTTTTTCTTCCATTCTTGAGATATTTTGCTAAGAAGAATATTTTCCAGCCCCGCCCATGTAAACATGAAAGAGGTAAAGTCTCCATCTTTCTTTAAGGCTGCATAGTATTCCATGGTGTACATATACCACAATTTATTAATCTATTCGTGGGTCGATGGGTACTTGGGCTTCTTCCACGACTTACATCAGTGAAATTTTAAGGAGCACAGTAGTCTCAGGCATGCCAGGACCTTCCCTCCAAAGTAAGGGATAAATTATAGCATCTCTCACCTCCGGTCACTAAGAAGGAAGCAAAACACGTGGTAGGTCACTTTGGGTTCTTGGGAAAAGGTACATTCTACACTTAGAAACAGTGCTTCCATCCATCTGCTGGATAACGAGGAGGATGTCCAGTTTGATTGGAGCCCAGAGAAGAAAAGGTTTTTGTACTGAGTTTGGGCTGTGCTGAAAGCTGACCTGCTGTTCGGGCCACGTGACCCGAGACTGTGGGCTGGAGGTTCCTGTGGAGGGGAAGGCGTTATGGCAAGTTCTAGCAGACAAAGCGCAGCACAGATCCCAGGGCTCTGGCTAAAGGCCACGGCTTGTGCAGGAGATTACACCGTTCACCAAACACCTCCTCTTGAGCTCCTGGGTCCTAGTAGTGCCAAAACATCTAATGACCTTGTGGTGAGAGCTTGATTTTGTCAGAACCACCAAGTCACAAGAGCAGGTGGGCCCAGCAGCAATGTGTTGTCAACTGGAAATGATGCATCTGGGGCCAGGCTCAAACGGGAGAGGAGGAAGCTGCAAGAGCAGGAGGCCAGACGGTGCCTGCTCAGCTGTGCGCTCTTCCTTTCTCTTCACATAGCAAGTGTGAGCAAGGTCAGTGTGTGTGTATAAAGGCCTGGCCTTCTGGCCTCTATGTGGGGTAGCTCTGAAGGGCCAGAGCTCCCTGTTGGATTGGCCAAGTTCTCCATTGCAACTGTCTTATAGCTTAATGTTTGTCCTTTGTCCAATCCTCGTTTGCCTCAGTCCCTTGTAGGTACGTTCCCGGAGTGCACTCTTCAGCATATCTCCCCCAAATGACCCTCTGCCTCAGAATCTGTTTCTTAAAGAATCCTACCTAAGACATTAGGTCATTCAAGTGCAGAACACCCCATGTTCTAGATTCGCCTGTTTCCCAGTGGTGTGATTTTACGGTCATTTGTTTTTCTATCCCCAGTGTTTCCTATAAAGATGAAGTTGCAGCCTGAGACTTCAGTATATTCAGCTGGGAAAGTGTGAATCGCATCACGTGCCAAGGCACAAAATGTCTGGATGTCTCACTTTCAGTAATGGTAATGTTGATTGGCAGGCTCAGGTATTGTAGCCTGGTCCCTCCGGTATAAACATCTTCTATAGCCCTAGTTTTCCTTTTCTCCTTTTAGCTTTTCCCCTTTCTTTTCATTCTTCATGTTCCTTTCTTTCCATTTTCTTTTCATCTCTGTATGCTTCAAATTTCCCACTGGCACCCCCATGGTGGTTGGTGTGGAAGAACTTCGGGCTTTAGTGATTGCTGGTAACAAACCTGACCTCATGAGAAAGAAAATGGTTCATTTTCATGTCCAGGTCTGTAAATATTCTTACCTCTTCTCCATACATAGGAGTTTTTGTTTGGCCTGAGAGTGAGTGAGAAAGGCAAGCTTGTTTCAGACACGGTCAACCATCGTATACCCCACACTGGGGTGGCTCCACTATCACCTGCTATTGATACTTAATGATTGTCTGCCAAGTTGGTAGATCATTCTAGTATGTAAAAAGGGAGAACAGAGGAGAGGTTAGTATCCTCCCATCAAATTCCCCTTTTCCCTGAATGGTAATACCAAGTTGGCATCTGAGATAATGCTTCCATTTTTGTTACCCCATCTCAAGAATAACTGTAGGGCTGGGGATTCATTGTGAAGGAGGAGGAGAGACCTTTCTAAGAGCCAGGGTGACAGCTTTTGGTAGGTGTGGTTTTATTTTTTATTCTCTCTCTCTCTTTTTTATTATTAAATCATAGCTGTGTACATTAGTGCAATCATGGGGTAAAATGTGCTGGTTTCATATACATCTGAAATATTTTCATCAGACTGTTAAACATAGCCTTCATGGCATTTTCTTAGTTATTGTGTTCTTTTATATTAACATTTTTACATTTATATTCTGCATTTAGTAAGTTTCACCTGTACCCTTTTAAGATGCACCGTAGGTGTGATCCCACCAATTACCCTCCCTGCACCCATCCTCCCTCTTCCCCTCCCCTCCCTTGCCCCTTTCCCCATATTCTTGTGCTATAATTAGGTTATAGCCTTCATATGAAAGCTATAAATTAGCTTCATATTAGGGCTGAGTACACTGGATACTTTTTCTTCCATTTTTGAGATACTTTGCTAAGAAGAATATGTTCCAGCTTCATCCATGTAAACATGAAAGAGGTAAAGTCTCCATCTTTCTTTAAGGCTGCATAATATTCCATGGTATACATGTACCACAATTTATTAATCCATT
>CAUYRH010146332.1:0-17926 GCA_963574655.1 Perodicticus potto | reverse complement strand
TTTTTCTCAATCATTTATAATACTCAGCTTAAATATTTATGCTGGTGGAATGTGATTTAAATTGGACATTTTCATCAATGCAATTTAATGTGTAGATAAAGAACTCTTTCAACCATAATAAGTGGATTGGCAGTATATGTTTTACATTGAACTTTTCTTCACTTATATATAAAAATAAGTACTTATTTATGAGTATAAGAAAGGTTAGACATATCTTTTTAACTGAATAAACTTGACTATTGATTTATATTACCTGGTTTGCCAAAATTAATACATGGCTTCAATATGAGATCTTTTTCAAAACTATTTTCTTAGCATTTATTTCATGAGACCACACTCAACCCTGTACCTGGTATAATTTTAAAATTAATTGCTTGTATGCTCACTTTACTAATAATGTTTATTATGTTTGCTAATAGTGCATTAACTGATCAATCAGGTCTTTAAATTTTTATAAAATACTCTTTGCAAAAAGCTTATGTCAAAAATTTCAAGATACTCTCACAAGTCTCAAAATAATACTTTTGTATATGAATGAAGCTATTTTTACCATGAAGTATTGCATGATTTTAAGTTATGTAGAATTAACATAACTGAGTACATTTTAATTGTGATTTGTTAACTCTTGTATATATTATTTAAATAAATTTGAAGTTGAAAAAAAAAATAAGAAAATGCAAGGTGATCAGCCATTCAGGAGCTTATGTTGAATTTGATATTTTATTTTATTACAGTCAACAACTTTATAAAGGAGAAAATAATTTCTTTCATAGAAGGATGGGGGGGAGCTTAGAGCTTTTGATAAATCCTAAAGGAGAGAAAAAATAAAGATATAATGCATCAGTTCTACAAAGGATTTAGGACAGTGTGAGTAGCCAAATGCAACTGGGCAAACTAAAACTCATCTAGTTGTAAACAGAGACAAATAGAAGTGACTGCTACTCTTTCTCCCCATGTCCCCAGAGTATTAGAGAACTGGCAAAAGTAACTTATTTCTCCCTTTGTAAAAAAGGAAAGAAAGCATGTATTTTTAGAAATTTCACCATAAGCATTCTTTTCATCACCCCTTTCGAGAAAGTACAAATGGATTATGATTTGGACACCAACCTCTTGAGATTGGTCTATCATTCTCTGAATGCTCTAACTAGTCAAAGCCTTTGGAAGAATGCTCTGAATAGAACCATGGCACAGGTCTCTGTGGCTGCAGACCAAAAATATCGCACATGCCCACAAAGTTTGTTTACTTTAATATCATAATTCAGAAAAATTAAGGTAACATCAATTTTTCTACCCCTTAGGAGATATAAAACTGCTAAATTATCTTTTAACCTATTTTTTCCCAGGAATATTTCAGGGTGGAAAATGGAGGGACAGCTTCTTAGTCTGTAAACTTCAAAACCATCTTTGATAACTTTCTGTCACCAGATTTTTCCCAAACATGTCCTTTTACTCGTTCTTCCTACACATTCTCTCTTAGATCTACCCTTCTTTTCCACTGCCAGCAGCCTGTCTCTGTAATACACTCCCTCAAACTAGGAACATCATTTAGCATCGTAATAATACCTAGGCAGTGCTGTTTCTACATTTAGTCTCTAGTATCCCTTCCAATTTATTATTCACACAGAACAGAGATTCACATTTCTAGAACACATTGCGTCAACCCCATTTTCATTGAACTTCAATGATTGCCCTCTGGCTATAAGATAAAGTTCAAAATGTTGCAAAATGCCTTCTTGGCTGACTTAAGTAATTTATAGACTGCATAACATTTCAATTCTCCTTAGCCATGGCAGCAGTTCTGTTTGATATAAAGTACTTAAAAGGCAGAGAGGGGATATATATATATATACATATATATATATGTATATATATGTATCGTGTGGACCACACAGGAAAAGAAAAATGGCACCAAATCCCAGAGTTTTGCTTGTAAGGTTGAAGATTTATGTAATCTGGCATACCTTGTAGGAATGGATGTGGCTTATTGCTATTAGGGTGATATTGACGCACTAACTCCCATCCTTCCCATTCTATAGAGAGGATGACACTAGGGTTTTAACACACAAAGCATGACCTGAAACTGAAAGGTGACAAAATTTACTATGACATCTCAGTTTATGAGAAGGACTCATACTTTTAGACAGTGCACAGAACTGCCAAGATACTATTCATTAGAGAAAAGCTAGCTTTTCCCTACTCTCTTTCCCAAAGGGCTTTTAAGAACTGGGGGGACTCAAATCTCCTCAGCTTAGTTTATTCTGTGACCCAGTAAGAGAAATGTAAGAAGAGATCTTGACTACCCATTCTATCCTAATTATAGGGGCACATTGACGAAATCAAAGCATATTTTATAAGATTGAACTTTGCTGACCAAAATTTTCTTTGATGTATAACATATGTTTGAGCCAAACCTACTTAGTATCTGAAAACTAAACATTAGTATGGTCTTGACTATAAACATTAATATTGCTCTTTGGCTATAAGAGAAAATTCATACATATTAGAGAATGGTTTCTTGGCTAGCTTAAGTTATAGGCAAGCTAATATTTCAATTCTTCCTAAGTATGCCAGGGAAATAAATTTAATAGTATTCTGCCAAGGAAAATTCTAATTTACACACAGAAAAGACATTGCCTGACTTTCCAATTTTAGGAAATAACTTTAAGAAATAACTTTTTTTAAATTAAATCTTCCTTTATCAATCAATCCATAACATACTTCAATTTTTTTCAGCCAGCATTGCCTCAGTGTTGTTTAAATGAGCTAATGTATACAAAGAGCTTAGAATTGTGTCTGGCACACAGCAATCTCATTGAAGCGTTGACTATGATTACCATATAATTATTAATGAAAATATATAATCTGTAACTGAAGACAGATTTAAACTTGGATACTATGTGTAGACTTGCTAGCTGGGTGATCTTGGGTGAATCATTTAATCCTTCTGAGCCGTGATTTCTTTTTTTGCAAATAGAGATAATAACTACCATAAAGAATTGGAGAATAAATGATAGTGAGCCCCAATAGCTGGTACAAGCCCTGATGCATAGCAAGAGCTCCATAAAAGAAAGTTTATAATACTATTACTTATTGCTATACTTGCTTTATCTACTCCCCAGACTAAAATACTCATCACCCTCACTTCTCTATCCTCATTTGAATCCTATTTATTTTTTCCTGAGAAACCAGACACAGAGGACTCATCCTTTCTCTCCATCACTTAGATTTACCTGTGTAGTTCACTTGGCTCATATTAAATGTATTAAAGTGTATTAAATAGTAAGAACCCAACTCCAAATTTTCTGGCTATCAAAGCCCTTTTTAAAAAGAGCTTTATTGAGATATAATTTACATGCCATATGATTTACTCATGTGAAGGGTGCAATTCAGTAGATTTTAATATATTCATCAAGTTGTGCCTCTATCACCACAGTCTTTAGAACATTTTCATTATCCCCCAAAGAAACCTACTCTCCTTAGTCATCACTCTTCTCATCTCCCATAGAATCCACCCCCAGCCCTAGGCAAGCACCAACCTACTTCCTATGTCTATGGCTCTGCCTGTTCTGTACATTTCATATAAGTGGAATCATACAATAGGCAGTCTTTTGTGACTGGCTTATTTCATTTAGCATGATGTTTTTGAGGTTTATCCATGTCGTAGAATGTGTCAACATATACTTTCTTATTCCACTGTATAGATAGAACATCAAACCCCTTTTAGTTATGCTGTTTAATTCAGTGTGCTGCCTTTCAGAACATACTCTCTAGAGTCAAAAGCGCCCATGTGAGTGCCTATTGCAGGTGTAGGCAATTCATAGCCCACTGGCCAGTTCCATCCTGTTGCCTATTTTGTACAGCTAAGGAGGACATAAAAATAGTTACAGTTTAAAATGGTTTTAAAAATCAAAAGAAGAATAATATTGTGTGTCATAGGAAAATAATATGAAATTCAAGTTTTGGAGTCCATAAATAAAATTTTATTGCAACATAACTGCATTCGTTCATTTAGTCAGGGGTCCTCAAACTACTGCCCGTGGGCCACATGAGTTGGTGTGAATTGTATTTGTTCCCGTTTTGTTTTTTACTTCAAAATGAGATATGTGCAGTGTGCATATGAATTTGTTCAAAGTTTTTATTTTAAAACTATAGTCCGGCCCTCCAGCGGTCTGAGGGTCAGAGAATTGGCCCCCTGTTTAAAAAGTTTGAGGATGCCTGATTTAGGTATTGTATGGCTGTGTTCACACTACAATGGCATAATTAAGTAGGTGTGACAGAGACCTCCTACAGAACCTAAAATATTTATTGTCTAGTGTTTTATAGAAGAAAACTTTGTTGACCCCTGGTCTACAGGATCCAAGCAGGTAATGAAGTATGTAAAGTCAGTGAGGATAATAAAATAGAGATTAGTGGTGACTGTGGGAAAATACGTGGATGTCAAATACATGCCATACGTGTGAATGTATTCAAATATTGCCACACATGCACACAAAAAAAATTCAGACAAATTTCAGGTACAGCCTACCAATTTTCTGCTTACTTATTAGGCATAAAAGGTAGAATATGAGTGTAATCATCAAATAAGTTTAAGTTTTTCACAAGTAAAGATAGAATTTTATTTAATTATTTTTAAATAAGTAATTAGTACTTTTTTGTTTTTATTGTTTCAGGATCATTGAGGGTACAAAGAATTAGGTTACACAGTTTGCATTTGTTAGGTAAAGTCCCTTTTATAGTTATGTCCTTCCCCCAAGAGGTGTGCCATACACCATAACCCCCCTATTCCCCTCCCTCTTCCCTTCTCTCCATTCTCTTGTTCCCCCACCCCCACCTTGAATTAATTTGAGTTTTTGTCTTATGTGGGTATATATTAGATCATCTACTAGCTTCATACTAGAATTGAATACATTGGATTCTTGCTTCTCCATTCTTGTACTTTACTAAGAAAAATGTGTTCCAATTCAATTCAGGTTAATACGAAGGCTGTAAAGTCTCCATTTTTTTTAAGGGCTGAATAGTATTCCATAGTGTACATATACCATAGTTTGTTAATCCATTCCAGGGTTGGTGGGCATTTAAGTTGATTCCACATTTTGGCGATTGTAAATTGAGCTGCATAAACAGTCTAGTGCAAATGTCCTTATGATAAAAGGATTTTTTTTTCTTCTGGATAGATGCCTAGTAATGGCAATGCAGGATCAAATGGGAGGTCTCATTTGAGTTCTTTGAAGATTTTCCATACTTCCTTCCAAAAAGGTTGTATTAGTTTGTAGTCCAACCAGCAGTGTAAAAGTGTTCCCTTCTCTCCACAACCATGCCAGCATCTACGGTTTTGAGACTTTGTGATGTGGGCTCTTCTCACTGGGGTTAGGTGATATCTTAGGGTGGTTTTGATTTCTTAGACAATCAGGAATGCTGAGCAGTTTTTCCAAAGTTTGTTAGCCATTTTTCAGTCTTCTTCCAAGAAGGTTCTGTTCATATCTCTTGCCCAGTGGTAGATGGGATTGTTTGCTCTTTTTTTGTTGATTAATTTGAGTTCTCTATAGATTCTAGTCATCAACCCTTTGCCATATTCATACTCTGTAAATATCTTTTCCCATTCTGAAGGTTGTCTGTTTGTTTTACTTGTGGTGTCCTTAAAGCTGTGCAGAAGCTTTTCAGTTTAATTAAGTGCCATTTGTTAATTTGTTAAGTCCCATTTGTTGTTGCTACAATGGCTGCTAAAGTCTTTGTCATAAAATCTTTCTCCAGTCCAACATCATCAAGAGTTTTTCCCACACTTTTTTCTAAGATTTTTTATCATTTCATGTCTTAGATATAAATCTTTTATCTAGGCGGTGCCTGTGGCTCAGCGAGTAGGGCGCCAGCCCCATATACCAAAGGTGGCGGGTTCAAACCCATCCTCGGCCGAACTGCAAAACAAAAAAATAGCCGGGCATTGTGGCGGGTGCCTATAGTCCCAGGTACTCGGGAGGCTGAGGTAAGAGAATCGCCTAAGCCCAGGAGTTGGAGGTTGCTGTGAGCTGTGTGACCCCACAGCACAGTACTCTACTGAGGGCAATAAAGTGAGACTCTGTCTCTACAAATAAATAAATAAATAAATAAAAAATAAATCTTTTATCTATCTTGAGTCAATTTTTGTAAGAGGTGAAAGGTGTGGGTCCCAGTTTCAGTCTTTTACATGTGGTTATCCAGTTCTCCCAGCACCTAAGTTAAATATTTTTTGAATGCTTTGGATCTCAGTTTGGGTTCCCCTAGGAATAGAACAAGATTTAAAGCTCAAATGGTTTATTTGGGAGGTGATCTCATCAAAACACTAATAGGGGAGTGAGAAAGTGAGACAGGGAAAGGAAGGCAACTAATACAAGATACATGTTTCAAGGAAGTGGCACTGTGGACAACTAGAACTTAATTGCCCAGAGGAAGTTAGTGTAGAACATGCGCCTCAGAACTGTACACCTCAGAATTATGCCAAATGAGGTCAGGCAGGGCAGCTGAGGTCTTAATTCACCAGATCCCTCAGTTAGCTGCTAGTTTAAGGCCTCTCCTAGAGGGTGTAAATTCTTTGCCCTTCTGGCCTGTCATGTGCTGCCAAGCAGAATGGGTTGTGATTGTGATGGCAAGGAAATCCCTTAGGTAAAGAAGTGCTAGTGCTGGCGGTTGGAAGTCAGGCTGGTGGGCTCTCATGGGGTAGGTGGTAAGGGGCAGGGGTAGGGTGGGGGCAGCCTGTGCCTGTTACCTTCCCTATCTGGATGTTCATACAAAATAAAGCAAATATAATTATTAATAGTCATTGAGGGTTTTTTCCAGGGGAAAGCACAAATGCAGTCCCCCACTACCACAAATTAGAGAGTCCAATTCCCCACACTGGAGGAAATCACTGGGGTCAGCACACCCAGACTGCAATGGATGAACCTCTCCCTGGGAAAACCGCCTTTGTGATCATGGTATCTCCCCTGCCAGGTCAATATAATTGAGGTTTTTCTATCTACCAGATGGTGTTGCAGGCACTGAGGATAGAGTTGTTAATAAAACACGAAAATCCCTGCTCTCAAGTAATTTATATTCAGGTGGGAGAGAAATTGTAAAGAACAAATAAATTACAGAGTCCATTGGAAGGGGCTGAGTGCTGGAGTTGGGAGTGAACTGAAGCTCAGGAGTGCCCTTCTTTAGCCCTGGAAAAGTGATTTGTGAGCAGAAGTCAGGGCTTTTCTTTTACCCTTCCGTTTTCCCTTAAAGATGCTTTAAGATAATCACCAGGTTTGAAAGGTTTTTAAATCAATTCCAGATCCCACATTCCATAGGAAGGGGCTTTTGTTAATATTCAAGAACTGTAAGCAAAGTTTCCCACTGAAGCTGTGAGATAGAGACAGCTAGGAAAACACTAGAAAGGGGAAGCCCACTGTGAGTTAAGAAGCTGGCAAGGGAGTCCTTCCCATCCACCCCCATTCTGTGTAGCCAAAAGCAGGTCTCCACTGCAACCTCTCCACAGATACTATGCTCATTGCAAAGCTTCTCTCAGCACCAGCAGTAGTAGATGCTCGATGAAAATGTAACAGCAGGCACCTCTGAGGAAGGCCTCAGCGAACAGAGAAATCCTCATGCACATAGAACCCATAGCAGAACAGCCCCTTTTTCTCTCCAAAGAACTCTTGCCAACTAAGTTCATGTCAGATTTCACAGGGTGGGTGGCACCCTGTGTTCCCAGTGCTGGGGGACACATTCTCATGGCTCCTAAATCCTTTGTGCCACAATGTATGAGTTTGTAAAATGAAACAAACGCCAGTGGCTTCTGCCTGCCTTCAGCCCCTAAAACAACTCTTTAATACTCTCTTCTGCCTACTTGTTCAGCCTCATCTCTTGCTGCCTCCCAGGCAACTGCTGGGATGGAGATGGGAGGAGATGCTGCTAACACACTGGACCATCCTCAGCTTTGCAATGCTCCACCTCTGTAAGACCTCCCACCATTCTCCCATCTTCCTCCCCTTGCTTCTCCTCACACACTTTTCAAGAAGAATTCGCCTCTCCCATTCTCTCAAGGCATCTCTATAATAGCATTAAGCATTTAACTCATTGTGTTGAAATTAATTTTATACCTCACTTGCAGCAGCTAGACTGTGAACATTACCATCCATATTTTGGCAACCAAGGCCTTCTGCAGTCTTTCCTTTCTTCTTATCCCATCTCATTGCCTATTTGGTTTCTTCCTGCCAAAGGCCCTCTGGATGACTAGTCTTCTCCTTTCCTTTTCCTCTTCACTTCCACCCATCTCAAACATTCTATGTTCATGAATGCATTATGCTGTGACCCATAAGTGATAATTATTCATACTTAGTTCCTCTGAATTTTGAAATAATTGGTAAAAGGACATAGGGATGGGATGGGAGTCAAAATACCAGCTTTATTTCTATGAAAGATGTCTTAAAGAATGCGACTCCGATCTGAAGCTGAATCTACTTCCTACTTCTTTATCCTAAGTGTAGACCTTGAGACTCACACAAAGGGAACTGGATCTATATACAAAGAAGATCTAGACACTCAAGGAAACGTGGCTTGCCTCACAGCTTATTAAGCACAGATGGGCAAAAAAAAGTGGCACACAAACATAGTGATCTCCATTCTACCAGTGTAGTTCTGTAGAAAATCATGGACCCGGGGTTGTCATAGGCTAACCATTCTACCACTCAGGTAAATAATTTCTGTCCCCATGGGGAACAAAATGTGAGAGAGATGAATAAAAATGAACACATTCTTTTCAATACTCCCAGCACAGTAGAAGTTCCTATTTTATGGGCTATGTTAAACATGTGAAGAAAGATAAAAGATACATTTCTTTGCTTCTTGGCCTTTGGCTAAGATCAAGTGTACATTTCTTCATTTATTATTTCCCTTATCCTGAATGCCCTCCTTCTTCCCTGTCTCTATAAAAACTACTCATCTATCAGGTCTGTGTTCAAACTCATCTTTGCCCTGAAGCCATCTCCATCATCTAAACCTATATTTTTCTTCTCTCAAATGCTTGATGTGTGTTTATAAATAATCACTTAGTTGCAAGTGGCTTTATGTTATTTACAATTTTCATATGTATTATCTGATCTCTCCAATTGGATCCTATGTTCCTTCAAGGTTTTACAATGACTACTTCACCTTCTATCTCAGGGCACCCAACAATGCTTTATACAGAGTAGATACTCAACAGATAGCTGTGGAGAAGGTTGGATGAAAATGGGATGGAATCAAATGGAAAAGAATGAAATATAATAGGATGGGATGGGATGAGATGAAATTATATGGAGACTGGAGATGGGAACCTGTGTTAAGACAAGAAAAGGTTGAAAACCAAGTCTATGCTGAATGTTTTATTATGAAAATGTGATTGCATAGTCATTGAAACTGTGATGTCACAGTGTCCTTTAGGAGTCCAAACATCATGCCTTCACCAGCATTCCCCTGAAGTTGTAGAAGCAGAATGGCTATGTGAAATTTACCAAGCCTACTTCCTTGCATTTAGAGAAGGTGGCATTCTATCCTCGCATAGTAAGAAACTCTCCATTCTGATCTCTAAGGTGCTCAGGTACCGAGAATAAGCCTCCTGCACTAATATGATTTTTCTCCAGAGAATTCAAGCCACATCACAGATAATGCCAATTCTCCAAGAGGTAGGTTTAAAGGGAAGTTTTTATATCAACTTCTCACACCCTCTAAAAGAAACTCCAGTCAAAATTAAGAAACTGAAGTTTATCTTTGGGGTGTCTCAATGCCTCCAAAAAGGTTTCCTCCTTTTCCTCAAATACCACCTTCACTTGAAGCACCCAGGTGATAAAATATTTTGGGTGAAAAGGTATTTTGGTAGCCCTTATGCCCCCTCACAAAGGCCTGAATTAGATCTTATGGAAAAACAAAGGTGAACTGATTTAACTGAGGTGACAAGAGCTGTGAAGACAAGCCTAGGACTGGATTGAAGCTTTCCATAAATTCCATCAACAACAACCTGACAAAATGCACACTGCTGTCCTAAGATTATTACATGCACATAGTCCCTGTTTTAAAAAATATGTTGTTTCCAGGTCAATAACTATTTTGCAGTTTCCTCCTGTCCTTACAAATAAAAGTACAATGCAATTCCAAATACCAGGAGTATAGCTCCAGATTTTTAAAAATAGAGCAAATGTAAGGTTCCAATGCTAGATTGGCAACATTTAAGTATCAGCAAAGGCTAGAATAAGGGATAAAATAACAGTTATGGAAGACCTATATTTACGAGCTAAACTCTGCTCTTGGGCTTTTTTAAAAGGGACATTGGTTTTAGTCATAACATGTATATGCAAAAAATACTGAATCTCTTTCCCTATTAGCAATTCAATTTTCAGACATTAAAAATCAAACATTTATATGATAAAACAGAATCAATACAAGTTATATCTTTTAAGAAAGAAACAACCTTGTTCTGCAACACTTACTTGCATTCCTGTATACAATATTTTGGTAGGAGGAAGTACCAAAGGTAGATTGGAGTAAAAAATTTTTCTGCCAAAATAATTTTGGTCTATATAATGTAAGTACTGCAGATAATGATCCATGTTCCTCGAGGATCTTTCTCCACCAATAAAGGGGCAGTGTACAGAGAACTCTTTTGTCTCCTAATATGAACATCTAGTTATAAGCAATGGGTCCTTTTCATTGCCAGCCATTGGATGGTTCTGTTAATGTGAAGCTACTTATTGAGTACCTCTGCTTCACTTCTCACCACCTTTACCTGCTCACTCAACAGCATCTGTCCAAGCCGACAAACACAGAGCAGAAGCAGCATGTACTAGCACATGTTCAGTCTGCTAAGGGATACTTTTTCATCATATTTTCTAAAATCTCACTGTACAATGAGAGCCAGCACTATCAATGTAGATCAAAGAACAGCGAATGGAGGAGTGGGCAACGAATGTTCTGCAGGAGGGAAAAAACCAGGAGGGGCTTAGGAATTGTTCTTAATCAGATGTAGAGAAATGGAGAGGCCATGAATTATTATTAGACCTGCAGAAATTACTTCCACTTTATAAGGCTTTTGCCAGTCTCTTCCCCGGTTATCCGTGTGAACACTGCTGCCTCCTGAAAATACTTCCACAACCATCAGTTGCTTATGTCAATGGCATAAATCCCTCCCATCCTGTGTTTCCACATACATACAAACACAGCCTCCCCACAAAGTGCGCTGGTCTCTTATTCACTCAGCAACATATAGTCAAAGTCCAGTTAGGGACAGCCATGCAGGCAGGGATGTAGTCCATAAAAACATCCCCTCCTTTGCCATGGTGAGAATTTCCCTTTTCTCTTCCTTATCTTTTCCTCCAGACCAGAGCTGGCAAACTTTTTCCGTAAAGGACCAGACAATAAATATTTCAGACTTGGCAGGCCCTATAGGGTCTCTGTTGTATGTTCTTCTTTCTTTGTTTTTTTTTTTTTTTTTTTTTTAGAGACAGAGTCTCATTTTGTCGCCCTCGGTAGGGAGCCGTGCCATCACAGCTCACAGCAACCTCCAGCTCTTGGGCTTAAGCGATTCTCTTGCCTCAGCCTCCCCAGTAGCTGGGACAACAGGTGCCTGCCACAACACCCAGCTATTTTTTTGTTGCAGTTTGGCTGGGGCCGGGTTGGAACCTGCCACCCTCGGTATATGGGGCCAGCACCCTGCTCACTGAGCCACAGGCGCTGCCCTTTTCTTTGTTGTTTTTAAACAACCCTTTAAAAATGTAAAAATTATTTCTAAGCTCCTGAACCATCTAAAATAGGCCATGGACCAGAATCAGCTCACAGGTCATGGTTTGCCAACCTCTGCTCTAGACTATAAGCTCCCTTGTGTATTAGTCAGTTATAGGCATATAATGTTACTTAACAAACAACTCCAAAATTCAGTGGTATTCAACAATACATATTTCTTCTCCTACTCACAGATTGGCAGATCAGCTAGGGGAGCTCTGCTTACTTCTCAGCCTAACAAAATACATGTGTGTCCTAAGATTATTATACCTACAGGGTCTCTGTTTTTCATATGTTTTATTTGTTTTTAATTGATGTATAACAATCATACATACGTACAAGGTATAATGTGATGTTTCAATACATATACAGATCATGCAATGATCAATTCAGGGTAACTAGCATAGCCATCACCTCAAACACTTGTCATTTTTTTTTTTTTGTGGTAAGAACATTCAAAATCCTCTCTTCTAGCTATTTTGAAGTATACAATACATTATTGTTTACTATAACCATCCTGCGGTGCAACAGAACTCTAGAGCAGTGGTTTTCAACCTTCCTAATGCCTCCTAATGCCACGACCCTTTAATACAGTTCCTCATGTTGTGGTGACCCCCCAACCATAAAATTATTTTCATTGCTACTTCATAACTATAATTTTGCTACTGTTATGAATCACAATGTAAATATCTGATATGCAGGATGTATTTGCATTGTTACATAGGGGTCGTGACCTATAGGTAGAGAACTGCTGCTCCAGAGTCTTTGTTGTTAAAAGAATATGGACACATGAGAATAAATCCCTTTTAGAAAATATATTATTATTTACAAAGGCAAGTCACAAAAGTTGAGACTTCTGAATTGGAAAGGAGACATCATGCTAGTCAAATTTCTTCTGTACTTGCCATCTGATTTCTTTTAAATGATGAAGGCAGCTAAAATGTAGTAGCACACACTATGTGCCAGGCACTATTCTAAGATCTATAAACATATTAACATATTTAATGTTCAGAGTTATTATTCCCAAACTAAGCCATTGCCCAAAGTCAGACTTCTAGGAAATGGAGATGTCTTTTAGTCACTAGGCTACATTGCCTCTCAACATTTTTTTCAGGCCTATGATAATCCTAATGGCACTTCCCCTGTGTTGAATAAGTAAAAACAAGGGTATGTATTCAGATCTGAGGTCTTAAAATATTTTTTTCATGAAACAAACCCTTTTGGGATGCAAGATAAGTTTTCTTTTAGTTAGACTTACTTTGTTTATACTGCTGATATAGTGAGATCAGTTTACAAAGTCTTTAAGCAAAAAAGTGACTGTGTAATTGCCAACCACTTTTGTTATTCCAACCAATCAGGTCTATTGAATTTTGATCATTTTAGATACACTCATGTGTTGGACATTGAAACACATCTGGCTTTAGCTACATTGTATATAATTAAGATAAATTGCTTCTATGTTTTTATGACAGCCTACATTGGAGTTTATTTTCTTTGAGATATAATAGATATAAACTATGTTAAGTATGCTAATCTTAAGCTTGGTAATTTTTACTGTATAAGGACATGTTCTCCCAACCTTCCTTCTTCCATTACTATAACCATCAGTTAGATAAAGACATAGAATATTTTCATTACTTTCCAAGGTTATTTCCCTTCCTTTCCCTAGTCTATACTTCTATCTCACTCACCCCTAGGAATCAAGAATATTCTGTCTCCTATCTTCATCATTTAGTTAGCCTCTTCTTGAATTTGATATGAATGAAATCATACATATGTTCTTTTCTATCTGCCTTCTTTTACTCAAACTAATGTGTGTGGAGTTCTTTCATTTTTTTTTATTAAATCATAGCTGTGTACATTAATGCAATGCAATCAAGGGGTACAATGTGTTGGTTTTATATACAAATTGAAATATTTTCATCAAGCTGGTTAACATAGCCTTCATGGCACTTTTCCTTCATGTTTTTATGTGTACCAGTAGCTTGTTCTTTTTATTACTGTATAGTTTTCCATTGTATGAATATATTCCTAGTATTTGTTCACCTTACTTTTTGATGAACATTTGGATTATTTCTATCTTTTGCCTATTACAAATAAAGCTCTTATGAATATCTTCATGTTTGTCTTTTTGTGGAGATATGAACTCATTCTATAGGTATACCGAAGAGTAGAATTGCTGTGTTATAGGACAAGTACGTGTATAGCTCTAGTAGAATTTTCCAAAATGATTATATTGTGTTATATGGCAAAATACCTAAGAAAGATCTGGAACACTGCCTAATTGCAATATTCTGATTCAGTTGTAAATAAAGCTTTTGTATGACACACATGTACAAGCACACTCACACACACACAGTTAGGAGTGGGATGTCAATCTCCATTTCTTCCTGATGACTCTAATGTCTTTTAAGTAATATTCTCTCAACCCTGAGATGAAGTCTCATGTGCAGGTAGTTGATTTGGGAGGTGATCCTGGGAAACATTGGTGGGGAGAGTGAAAGTGAGAAAGGGAACAAAGGAAGTCAATAAAATGGTGTGTTATTAAGATATCTACATCGGTGGGCAAGTAGGGCTGGGAAAACATCAGAATTCTTACACCTGAGGTGCAAGGGAGCTAAGGTATTTATGCACAAATGATGGAGTCATTGGTTGAGGTTATTCCTGGGACATTCATTCTTCAACATTTTCACCTTTCCCTGTGCATTTTCAACTTCATAAACAGCATTCAGATGAAGAGTAGCAAATATTGATAGTTGAGATGAGAGAAAAACATCCAAAATGTACTCTGTACTCCTCTAGGTGAACAGTCACTAAACTGTTATTAACCTCTTCCTTCATAGAACACCATTCTTCAGTGGACTCTCCTTTGTAGATGGGTTAAGGTAATGGGAATGAGAATATACTTCCTAGTAAAGCCTGAGAAGATGCCTGGTAGTGTCTTGGCCCTGACATTAGTTGATGGGGATAATTAATGCATGTTGTCCTCAGCTTTGGAACTTTAATGAAGATTCAGACAACAGTCTTTTAATATCATTTTATAGAACATTTGACATATAGAAATAGTAGGAAGACAAACTCGACAGCATTCTAAAATAAAATATGGTCAAAATATGTGTGCAATGAGGTTTCACTCCTTATAATTTTGAAAAAAATGAAAATAACCTAATACCCACTAGGAAGGTATATTGAGTATGTAATACTTTCAGGAAATGAGGTGGATGTATGTATCTGTACTAACTTGGAAAGCCTACTAAAGAAAACAAACATCAAGGTACAGAATATAGGAAAAAAGTTACAGAATATAGAATAATTATATAAGGCAACATATACACAAAACACATATATACTTATGATTTTGATACATATTAAACATTATATATGTAATCCTTTGGTTCTCACCTGGCCCCACAATCTCTTTCCTTTTCTAAGGAGGATTTTTATTTGTGTCTCTCAGATCTTGAATCTTTGCAGTGTTGTTTAGAAGTGATGGGGGGAAATGCTAACTAAATTATGCTTACAGACTCCAATTTGATTCACATTAGACCAAGTATGCAGCTACCTGAGGAAAGAAGAAATGGAGGGCTAGAGTTTTTGGAGAGAGGAAAACATAAACAAACTAGAGTCAAAAGAGAGAGACATCTTGGTAATTTTGAGGGACAGAATTGTTTAAAGAGGAATTTTTGAAAACTTTGTTGTGCATGTAGAGAATATAGGAATACTCTTCTCACACTGCATTCTCTATTCAAGAAGTTTCCATAAAAGCATATATTACATTTCAAAGCTTTAGAAAGTTAAATTTGGATTTCTGTTCAATATGACATGTGATGAGTTTAAATCAGTAAAAAGATCTCATTTTATTTGTAAGGTGTGTGTGTATGAAATATACCTTATATATTATGTTATAGTTAATATACCATAGAGAGCTGGGGTTAATGTTGTACTTTCTATTTATTGCATATAATTTATATGCATAGAAAATGTTTTGAAAAACATCCAACAAACTTTTGATAGCCAGAAATAACTATTTTTGAATAATTAGGTTGGGTGAAGTTATTTGGAAAGGAATGAAGATGTGTTTTTATATTATATATTTCTTCCATACAAGGTGAATTTTTCACAGCAAGACTATATTCTCACAGTACGATCAAAATGTTTCTGATTGTATATGAAGCACATTCTGCCCTAAGATTGCACCAATGTACACAATTACGATTTAATAAAATTATTTTTAAAAAAAGACTATATTCTCATTATAGTAAAAAGAAATGGGGGGGGAAGAGTGATAACAACTGAGACTTGGCCAACCAATCACCCATTAGAAGTAGCTCCTAGAGGCCAAGGCAGAAGGGGGAAAGGAAAGGTGATACCAACTGAGACTAGGACAACCAATCACCCATTAGGAATAGTTGGTAGAGTACAAGGCAGAAGTGGGGGCGTGGGATTAAGGATGATATCAACTGAGACTAAAACAATCACCCACTAGTAGTAGTTGGTAGAGTCCAAGGCAGAAGTGGGGGCAATGGTGATACCAACTGAGACTAGGACAACCAATCACTCATTAGGAGTAGTTGGTAGAGTCCAAGGCAGGGGAGGGGAAGAAGGGTGATATCAACTGAGAATAGCACAACCAATCACCCATTAGCAGTAGCTGGTAGAATCCAAGGCTGAAGGTGGTAAAGAAGGGGATACCAATTGAGACTAGTGCAAACAATCACCCACTAGGATTAGTTGGTAGAGTCCAAGGCAGAAGCAAAGAACAGTGATACCAACTGAGACTAAGCCATTCACCCATTAGTAGTTGGTAGAGTTGAAGGCAGAATGGGGGGAGGGGAAGAAGAAATGTGATACCACCTGAGACTCCGACAACCAATCACCCATTAGAAGTAGTTGGTAGAGTTCAAGGCAAAAGCTGGTGGGAGGAAAGAAGGGTGAACTGAACTGAGACTAAACTAATCACCCATTAGGAGTAGCGGGTTGAGTCCAAGGCAGAAGTGGGGACAGAAGTGAGATAACAACTGAGACTAGGACAACCAATCACCCATTAGGATTAGTTGGTAGAGTACAATGCAATTGAGGGTGGGGTGGGAAAGAATGGGGATACCAACTGACACTAAGAAAAACAGTCAATCATCCATTAGGATTAGTTGGTAGAGTCCAAGGCAAAAGCAAAGAATGGTTATACCAAATGAGATTAAACCACTCACCCATTAGAAATAGTTGGTATAGTCCAAGGCAGAAGGTGGGGGGAACAAAGGGTGATACCAACTGAGACTAGGGCAACCAGTCACCCATTAAGAGTAGGTGGTACAGTCCAAGGCAGAAGGGGGGAAGAGGAAAGAAGGGTGATACCATCTGAGACTGAAACAACCAATCACCCATTAGGATTACTTGGCAGAGGTCAAGGCACAGGTAGGGGTGGAGGAAAGAAGGGGATACCAACTAAGACTGGGACAACCAATCACCCATTAGGAGTAGTTGGTAGAGTCCAAGGCAGAAGAGAGTGGGGATGGGGGAGGAAGGGTGAATCAAACTGAGACTAAACTCATCGCCCATTAGAAGTAGTTGGTTGAGTCCAAGGCAGAAGGTGGTGACAGAAGTGGGCTACAAAATGAGACTAGGACAACCAATCACCCATTAGGAGTATTTGGCAGAGGCGGTGGGGGGGAAGAAGGGTGATACCAACTGAGGCTAGGAGAACCAATCACCCATAAGGAGTAGTTGGTAGAGTCCAAGGCAGAGGCAGGGGGGAAACAAGGGTGATACCAAGTGAGACTAGGACAACCAATCACCCATTAGGAGTCGGTGGTACAGTCCAAGGCAGAAGTGGGTGGGAGGGAAGAAGGGTGAGACCAACTGAGACAACCAATCACCCATTAGGAGTAGTTGGTAGAGTCCAAGGCACAGGCAGGTGGGGAAGAAGGGTGATACCAACTGAGGACAACCAAACACCCATTAAGAGTAGTTGGTAGAGTCTAAGGCAGAAGCAGATGGGGAGGAAAGAAGGGTGAACCAAACTGAGACTAAACTAATAACCATTAAGAGCAGCTGGTTGACTGGATGGAAGTGGAACACATTATTCTTAGTAAAGCATCTCAAGAATGGAGAAGCATGAATCCCATGTACTCAAGTTTGATATGAGGACAATTAATGACAATTATTGACATGGTGGGGGTGA
>CAUYRH010146331.1:0-106426 GCA_963574655.1 Perodicticus potto | reverse complement strand
CATTTATGGGGTACAATGTGCTGATTTCATATAGAATTA
The DNA here is from genome assembly GCA_963574655.1 of Perodicticus potto. Taxonomy (NCBI): domain Eukaryota; kingdom Metazoa; phylum Chordata; class Mammalia; order Primates; family Lorisidae; genus Perodicticus; species Perodicticus potto. The sequence goes on along the minus strand of CAUYRH010146331.1, from coordinate 106,387 downwards.
GGAACGCTTACATCACACTGGTTAATATATACCTCATCTCCTTTACTTAATTATTGTGTTAAGACATTTGTACTCTATAGTAATAGATCCAACATGTATCCTTGCTACAACAGCAAAATTCAACCCATCCTTTTCATGACACCATTGTTTTGAGAGTGAGGATTCTTGGTCTTTTTATTTTCCATAACATCAAGCACAGTGCCTGGGTTGTAGCAAACATGATAAATGTTTGCTAAATTAAATAAAATATGCCAATTATTAATAATTAACTTGCATCAATTTTTCCAAAAGGAAATTAATTTTGAAATGTGTCAAAGATGATCTTATCACATATCTGAATAGAAGTCAGTATAGGAATAAGAAAAAAATGTAGCTGTAAAGCGTTTCTTTCAAAAATGTTGAGACACTTGTGAAACAGGATGCTTTTCGGTAGAGCTCACCTGTGAAATCTGTTGCCGCTGGAAAAATAATTATTCAAAATTTTCATTTGAAGGATGTGATAATATTAGGATCATTAACAGAAAATATGAAAAGAGGTCCCCAAGTGGTTTTAACGATATTTAAATAAAATGCAGACGTACCTTTCTGGAATATGAAAGAATTTTACTTTTTCTCTCCTCTTGTTCTGGAGAGATCATGATTAGAGGGAAAATCAGTCTCACCTGTGCATAATTAGTTCTTTTTCTTTCATCAGTAATGCTAACACATTACATTCCACACGTTCTCTTTTCCAACTCTGTTTTCCTCTGTGAGTCACTACAAGATTTGAGAAGCACACAGTGAAACAATAGCCTCGTTTACAGTTTGGTAGATATGTCAAGAGAAGCCATCCTTTTAAAGAGAGGTCAGCAGCTTTTCCTACCATTTGATATAAAGTATCTGCAGAATTTTTTTGATAGGTCTCTCTTTTATCATTTTTATAGGAGATATTTCCCAACAACCAATTATCTATCCTCCAAAAATTACGTTTTGAATTTTGTTCACGTAAACCAATTTGTTCCAAAGATTTAATCTTCTAAGTAGGTATAGAGACTAAAATTATGCCTCATTACTAGACTTAAGAATCATGATTTCCTTTCTTAGTCTTGAATTTTTCAGTCCCAGCACAGTTTTGACATCTGAACAGATGTGAAGTTCAAATCCTGCCATTTGCTGCTCTTAGTAACTGACCATTCTTTTTGTTTTTTGAGACAGAGTCACCCAAGCTGGTCAAGCTGTCACCCAGGGTAGTGCCATGGCATCTCAGCTCGCAGCAACCTCAAACTCGGGCTTAAGTAATGCTCCTGCCTTAGTCTCCGGAGTACTACAGGCACCCGCCACAACGCCCAGCTATTTTTTTGTTGCAATTGTCATTGTTGTTTAGCAGGCCCGGGCTGGGTTCGAACCCTCCAGTTTCTGTGTATGTGGCCGGCGCCTTAAGCACTCAGCTATGGGCGCCAAGCCCCAGATTCTTATTAGTGCACCGTGTTAACGAAGTGGAATTTGGAAAGAGAATGGCGTGGAGGGGTGCTGTAGATGATGTAGTCAGAGAAAGCTTCCTGAGAAGGTGACAAGCAGGCTGAGACCTGAGGAATGGAAGGGAATGAACTGTGGGATAGCCAGGGAAAAAGGTGTCCCCAGCAGAGCAGCCAGCAAACACATACTTCCCTGTCCCAGCCGGGACATGGATTGATATGCTGAAGCAGCAGTGCAAGGCCTGAGGAGGAGCCTAGGAAAGGGGCTCAGACAGGGCAGGGCCCCAGGCCAATCAGGAAGCTTCCTGAGGTTTGGCTTCTATTCTCCCAGCTCTCAGGAGCCTTGGAAGGGTCTCGTGCAGAGATGAGATGGGACAATTTCAAGCATGACAAGACTGGGAAGGATGCACTGGAGAGAGGCAAGAATGGAATCCACCCAGAAGGCTCTGGATGCAGGTGGTTCCCGCCATGGGCTGGGTTGAGGGGGGACTTTCTGCGACCCCAGCCCTGGATCAAGGCCCAGGCCTCATCCTATTTTAGCCAGTCTTCCAAACCAGCCTCCAAGCCTGAGTTTTCTCAGGACCCTGCTGAAAGTCACCACCCAATTTTGTACTTCACGGCAGATTGCCTTCCATTGGAATTTTTTCTTCCCCACCAGATTTTACAAATCCTGAGAGAAGATGCCAGGTCATAGACATCTTTTGTATCTTCCAAAGAGTTAGAGTGAGCGTTCTCAACTCGGAAAATCTTTTTAAAAGTACTAATCTCTGGGTCCCACCCTGGACAAACTCAGTCAGTCTTTGAAGTGGAGTCAGGATGTTGGTATTTGTTTAACATCTCCCTGGGATATTCTAATGAGCCCCCAGGGTGAGAGCCACCATGACAGTCAGCCTCTCCGTCTCTCATTCTCTCTTTCCGCCCCCCTCCCACCCCAACAAATAAGACAGTCTACCTGAGAATTTGCGCCTGGGAATTATCTGCCTTCAGGGGGAACGTGAGGCTGTGAGAGCGAACAAGACCTCCAAGGAAACTGCTGGAAGAAAAACAGCACGGGGAAAAGTGTCCTGGGTGACATGACAAGCCCAAGCTTTCTGTAACCCATTCTTGTGGAACCCATAGGCCCAATTAAAGAAGGCGGGTACAGAGAGACGTTGTCACCTACTTCTAATCAGGAAGATGGTTTTCTCTTCTGACATCCTCCAAGCAAATGGCATAGTAAGAGTGGAGATTCACCACAGCAGCAAAAGCTATTTCTACTGAGACTTTACATGTGAATTTTAACTAACTAGTAAGAGATGTTAAACATCCACTGTTGAGTGTTTTGTTTTGAGACAGAGTCTCACTTTGTCACTCTCAGTAGACTGCTATGGCGTCATAGCTCACAGCGACCTCAAACTCCTGGGTTCAAGCTTTTCTGTTGCCTCAGCCTCCAAGTAGCTGGTACTACAGGTGCCTGCCACATCGCCCGGCTATTTTTTTAGAGATGGTGTCTCCCTCTGGCTCAGGTTGACCTTGAACTCTTGAGCTTGAAAAATCCACCTGCCTCGGCCTTCCAGCACTGTTGAGTTTTATATAATAATAACGTTATTATACGTTATATACTCCAAATTGCACTGCTCTGATTTTATCATTACTAACCGTGTCTGTCCCGAGTGGCTGGGTCAGAGCCACTGTTAGACACTGATGCTCTATTTGCTGTAGCCGTGTGAGTCACCACAGGCGCCCTGCTTTTTAGTAATAGAGAAATAGGTACTGATCCACCTGGCTCTTCCTCCCCCTCTCCCCACCCCTCACACAGAGCACGAGTTTCAAATCATTTTGAACTGTGGTGAATATTAAAGCACAGGGATGCTTTGATAACTTGCTTTTTTGATACTTTCCTTCGTAAATGATGCTTTTTACAACAAGCTTAATACATACCTTTTCATGGAAACAGTAAAATTTAATAAAACCATCTCTTATTACATTTTACTATCACTCAGTCATGAGGATCCATTGAGAAAGTGTAAGTGACAGAGGGTTTTTAATTCCAAATGTTGATAAAAGGAAGCATCTCGTGTTTGCAGGATCCCCAAGGATTGATGGAGGACGCTGGGAAGTGCAGGGTGGGGTGGGCATGCCTCCTGATTTGCCTTTGGCATCACCTAGTCTCTGCCTCTTCTCCCTGTCACCTCACTCACTCATCCCCTACTGCCATCTTGAAAAGCCTCCTCCTCGGGTTGGACCCGGGTCAAGCGTCCCTTCCTCTGCAAAACCATCTGCTGTCCTGTGCTGGAACGCCCACCACATGTGCTGTAATGCAGGTTCATGTGTCCGGCTAACCGTGTGCTCCTCAAAGACAGGGCCTTGCCTTCTGGAGCCCCACGCCTAGTACAGCGCCTGACAGAGCAGACAAGTTATCAGGAAAGCCAGGGCCTGCACTGGCTGAAATAGAGCCTGGGGTCTTTTGTTGTATGCGGTTACTTACCTAGAAACTATGAGTTAATTTTTATTGCAATTGACCACTGTGGCCATAGACACATAATATGTATAACAATCTATCTGTCTGCCCATCAGCGTGTTTGTCTGCTGGTCTGTCCATCTGCCCAGCTATCCATCATCTACCTCCCTCTCATCTGTCAACCTGTCATCTACCTGTGTATCCACCTGTCTATCAAGAGCTGTCCTCGCCCCACTCCAGGCCTACCAACTCAGAATCTCCCATGGGAGACAAGGAATAGCTGTATTATTGTTAAAATGTGACACGGTTGATTCCACTGGACACCCCTGGTGAGACCCAGGATGAGTCTACGGGACATATAATGAAGCTGCTCAAAGGGGAGTTTCCGCTGCCATTGTGAAAGTGCGTTGTTCTGAGAACCGTCAGGACCTGGCACCGTGTCCAGACATGCTCCTGTCTCTGCATTGACCCGAGACTGTTGCTTGGGACTGGAGAGTTCCTTGTTTTCTTCCTCCAGTGACTGTGGAAAGACACTCAGCTAGCTTTTCATCATTAACCCCGACTTACTTAAAACTTTGTCCGCCCTACCGGCCTTTAATTTATCACCTGCTGCATGCCTGTTTGCACCTCATATACTTGGGTGTTGTTTTCTTAGTAATGGAAATTTGGCAAATAGCCATTTTTAAAAGCAGCTTGACATTGGACATTTTTAATAAGGAGATAAAAGGGAAAACTGCCAGTCCCGACCTTTGAGAGTGGTTGCTGTAGAGTAAAGAGGGAAAATACCTTCCATTTCCTGTGCGAGACTTTGGTCTTCAGAGCACAGACCACGCTTGCCTGCGGCACTCACACGACAGACGTCAACAGGTGAAGGAACCAATTTGTTTGCTCAAACAATAAGCATATTACAACATTCATTAACCCGAGGGTCACTTTTTTAAATTAAGGAAGTTCAAAGACATTTGTTTAAATAACTGTACTACTATGATGATAGTTGAAAGAAGCCAGAGAGCTGAAAATTAAAGCCAACTTTGTCTTTAAAATCCAGGCTTCGTGGAAAACCAGGAGCTCTGTAGCATACATTTCCAATGAAGCAACACCTTTAACACCGACATTTCCTGGCTTATGTCAGTTTTTTTGTCACAGCCCTAACGCTCTATAAACAAAGGTGTCTCTTATACTAACAGATGTGTGCTTTGTCCTTAGCGTCTCAGGGAAGGCTTTCATGGAGACTCAAAACTACAAAAACTTCCAATGCACTTTTGAGTGCCTGGGTTATTTGAAAACAAAATCAAGTCCCACAAAACTATGTTCTAAATGCAGGATTAGAAATAAATGAAGTTTTTTATTTTTCAAATGTTGTATATACTTCAACAATATTCCTTTCATCTTCCAAAATGCTTACAAATAGAGCTCATTTCTCACAGAGAGTAGCCTCATGCTCAGCTTAACTGCACATGGAAAATGTTGCATTGACGAATAAAACGCACATCTGATTGAGTATCTGCTTGGCCATTTCCCAGCTTACAAGTCATGGATATGCCAAATCTGATTCCCATTGACTTTTGTGCAGAAGAAGAGCCAAATACAATTCACCCTTTGGGTTATATGCTATATTGTTTTTCAGGGAAATGTGGTTATGTGTTTTCCTGGCCACAGAGACTGTCTCAGGGGAGGACAAATGGCTTTGGTTGCAGTGTCCACGAAACACAACCGTCCCAATCTGTTATTTTGAATCTGTACTAGGATATGCAGTTAGGTGATCAGGGGCTGGAAATCAGCTGGAAATTCCAATTGAGATTCATAAATTGGGGAGGGGGGGTCACATGTGTGAATGGTGTATATTTTATGGCGGGTGGGCAGCAGATGGGGGGCAGTAGAGACATCTGGAAAGGGATAAGAGAAGGACAATTGGGGAAGCCCTAGCATTTTCACTTGAGGACTGGGCATGGAGATCCAGTTCCAGAGTAGGGACTGGAGTTTTGGGTGGGGAACTTGGAATAAATCAGAGAGGCCATGGTGGATGCCTAGCTTGTAAAACAGGATGACAGAAGACAGGAGGATCCCACAGGTTTTACTCTGGCTTATTCGATCTGTTGAGTTGGCAACAAAGAAAAGTCTGGAACGATGGATGAGTTCCCATGCACCCTCGCCTTCTCTGGCCTCCCCGATGGGGAAGGGGCCTCTGTTCAGGCTCTCTCTCTGGAGCAGCTCTGAGGAAGCTCATCCCATCTTTCTTTCTCAAATTGAACAGATAACAAATTGGAATGGTGTGGAGGGTTCCACTGGACTTAGAGTCAGAATAGAAGGATGCAGCTCTGACTGAATCTGTTCTCCCTGCTGGCGGGGGCATCGGGCACGTTCACAGGCCTTGCTTTCCTCATCCACAGGAAATTCATTGCCCTCGGCTGTAGCAGGGGGTATAGCATAAGAGCAGACTCATTGAGCACCTCCATGAATTTTAAATCTCTGTCAATATCATCTCATCTCTTCCTCACAGCTACATGGCAAGGCAGCCGTGGGCACTGCCTTCCCCTGTTCGGGCTCTCAGCCCCCGAGTTCTCGTCTACTGTCAGTGCATTGGCCTCTGGTGACTTCCCTGTCCCTTCTTTTCATCTGATGACTTCTTCTCTTGGACAGTCTGGGAAACCAGCTATTCAAGATTGTTATCTTTTGTCCAAAATAATAGTATGCCGACCCCACGGAAAGCCTCGGTATTTTCATGTGAGTCAAGCACTACGCACTGGAGTTTGCGAATTTTCTCACATTTGTTTGGACTAAGTCGCAGTTCAATTTATTTCTTGGTTTTTGGTGTAATTGAGGTGGACAGCTAGGTAACGTCTCTTAACTCAGAGATCCTGTCCATGTTCTCAGGGTCAAATTCAACCCCAAGACCTCACAGGAGGCACCTGTGTCACCACAACTCCCGCCCCTCCACTTGCACAGTCCTGGGCCCAGCACCCCAGATTCTTCATCTCATCCTCATTACCACATGTTCTTGCTGTTCTGCTTTGCTGTGTGCTGTTCTAGCCTACACCAAGCTCTGCACTAGCCAGGGAACCGCTCTGGGGCAACATTACCCTCCCTGTGGTTTCTAGTACAGGCTGTGACCCAGAGTACGTACTTAACCCATGCTTACTGACTCACTGCTTGTGCCACCACTACCAAGAGGCAAGATGTTCTGTGGAGCACAATGTTGTATTTAGACCATCTTGTTCCATAGGTTTGAAAAGTATTTAAAGAAAAAAGCATAGTTTGAGAGAAATGCAATTGAATTTAAAGGTGCAAAATGCAGTTTACTAATACTAGTAACATTCTTATTAATACAGAAATAGTTCTTGTGAATCTTGATTTGATTTTTTTTTTTTTTTATGTTCGAATGACATTAAACCATACTTAGAGTTTTCAAATGTGGCTCAGCTCCTGTAGCTGCCGGGTTAGGGCACCGGCCCCATATATCGAGGCTGGCAGATTGGAATCGGCCTGGGGCCAGCTAAAACAACAGTGACAACAATCACAAAAAAATAGCTGGGTGTTGTGGCGGGCACCTGTAGTCCCAGCTTCTTGGGAGGCTGAGGCAAGAGAATCACTTAAGCCCAAGAGTTTGAGGTTGCTGTGAGCTGTGATACCATTGCACTCTACCCAGGGTGACATAGTGACACTGTCTCAAAAAAAAAAAAAAAAGAATTTTCAAATGTATATTTTTGTAGAGATTCCTTGAAGGAGAAAATATAACATGGAATAATTACAGTAATAAGGGTATTGAATTTGGTATCTCATGAAGAAAGAGGTACCGTACATCTAAAGCAATGTTCTCAAGGGAGATTTGAGTATACGGAAGGAATAGGCCAGTGAAGCTTGGCCATGAGGTGAAGCACAGAAAGGAACCAGTCTCTGGTCTGAAAAAAGCTCAGTCTGGTCACTCTACTTACCTATTTTTTTGTTTGTTTGTTTGTTTAGGAGACAAAGTCTCACTTTATTGCCCTTGGTAGAATGCCATGGCATTACACAGCTCACAGCAACCTCCAACTCCTGGGCTTAAGTGATTCTCTTTCCTCAGCCTCCCAAGTAGCTGGGACCACTGGCACCTGCCCCAACACCCGGCTATTTTTTTGTTGCCTTCTGGCCAGGGTCGGATTTTAACCCGCTACCCTCGGTATATGGGCCGGCTCCCTACTCACTGAGCCACAGGTGCCACCCTACTTATCTATTTTTTTTTTAACATTTCAATTTACTTTCCCTAAGAAGAGAAATTCTTTTCAAAACACCTAAAATGTATCAGTATTCTTATTTTAATATAATTTTATTTTTTTAGAGATGATGACTAACTTTGTCACTCAGCCTGGAGTACAGAGGCCTGGTCATAGTTCACTGCAGCCTTGACCTTCTAGGCTCAAGTGATCCTTTCTGTGTAGTTCCCCCCAAAGCTAGGACCCCTGGCACATGCTAATTTTTAAAAAATGGGTTTTAGATATTTTTTAAATGGTTAACTTTTTTCAGCAAGCCATTCCTGGCTAATTTTAAAACTATTTTGTCACTTGTTAAATTTATTTTTCGGTACAGAGTCTTGCTATGTTGCCCACATGATCTTGAACGCCTAGCTTCAAAATGATCCTCCAGGTTTAGCCTCCCAAGTAGCTGGCATTGGAGGCATGAGCCACTGAGCCCAGCTGCTCCACTGTGCTTGAATTGTCCCTCGCTTGTGATACATGGAAGGAAAGAAACCTTAGTCATAATGCTCAAATGAGAGAGAAATTATTCTGAACGATTGTTGAAAATCAGTTAATTTGTGTATAGCATGCAAAGCTGGTTTTAGATTTATAAAAATGTTTTTTTGTGTGGAGGGAGTAATGTCTGGAATGAGTATGTTTCAAGATATTTGCAGCTTTCAATCTCTTAGGAATGAGAGAGGAATTTTTACAGTTTATTTTATTGCTACTATTACTTTATGAAGATAGGGTCTTATTATGTTGCTTAGGCTGGTCTCAAACTTGTGGACTCAAACAGTCTTCCCTTTTCAGCCTTTCAAAGTGCTAGCGTTATTGGCGTGAACCATTGCACCCGGTCTATATTTTGTTGTATATTTTTCTATTTTGGGTTTTCTTTTACAATGATCATGTACTACTTTGGAAATATTTAACAAGTCAATAAACTATCTGTTAATTAGTTAAGTGGAAAGTAGTACATATTATACTGTCTCACCACGTATGATGGATAGTATCCTGGGTACACCTCACAGCCCCCCCATAATAACAAGCCAATGATGTGAGTCCTCACCCCAGATGTACATGGGGCATGTGGTTTGAAGGTCACACCTCCCTACCTACTCCTCACTCTACCCCAACATAAGCTATTACTGAACCTTTTCCTTTTAAAATCAGAACTACCTGTGAAATCTTCTTAATTTTGTTTTTTTTTAAGACAGTCTTACTATGTCACCCTCAGTTGAGTGCTGTGACATCACAGCTCACAGCAACCTCAAACTCTTGGGCTTAAGCGATTCTCAGCCTCCCAAGTAGCTGGGACTACAGGTGCCCACCACAACACCCAGCTATTTTTTTGTTATTGTTGTCATTGCTATTTAGCAGGCCCAGGACAGATTTAAACCCACCAGCCTTGGTGCATGTTGCCAGTGCCCTAACCACTGAGCTATGGGTGTTGGGCCAAAATCTTATTAATTTTTATAATGAAGACACAATCATAGATATTAATTAGTATTTACATGAAATATTACCACAGCATGAACATTTTAACTTCACTTTCTACCACTTTCTTTTTTTTTTAGATATAAAAATCTTTTTCTTTTTTTTTTTTTTTTGCAGTTTTTTTTTTGCCGGGGCCAGGTTTGAACCCACCACCTCCTGTGTATGGAGCTGGCGCCCTACTCCTTGAGCCACAGGCCGTCCTAGATATAAAAATCTTTTATTGGTAAATTTATTTGATGCAACATTATCATCATACCTTCCTTTATTTCTATAATCATGTTTTCCTTTAGTTCTATGGGCATATTCTTCTACTTTCTTAAGTTGAGGGTAAACTTGAGGATTATGGGTAAACTAAGCAATTTGGGAATCTATCACCAATATTTTTTCATAAGTGTTTATTTTCACGGTATGTAGCTTTGTTCAGGTAGATTTCACCCTGTGTCTATCTGGGTGGGGCCAGAGGTTCAAACTGCCCTTGAAGAGCTGCAGGCCTTAAGGTAGGACCCCAGAGGTGCCCTGGATCAGGGGAGTTGTTTACTAGAGCGGAGAAGCCAGGAAGCCAAAAGGTGCATGTGTAAAGGCCTGGCCAGGGAGGTGAAGCTGTTTGTCATTGTGCCTACAAGCTGAGTACCAGCGGTAGAAATCAGAGGCCAAAAGCTGGGAAAATAGAGTCAAGGAACATGGTAGGAGCAAATCTGTGCTGTGACCTGATCTCCCTTTATGGACATTTACCGAGTAAATCATGTTTCCTGTTAAAAGCATATGGACCACAGAATGGGATAATTTTTGTTCCAGAATGGTTGTTTATTGTGAGATATATCAAAGTTTTACTCGGTGCCTCAGAATTTATAAACTACGCCACTACCTGGGAAAGTCATTCAAATACTATTTGATAACTTGTCAAATTAGTCCATACTGCATGTTGATTTCAATTTCACCTTGGGCTGTGTCTCTCCAACAGAAGAAATTCCGCCAGTGAGCGTGTGGATTTGGCAATTGTTAAAAATAACTGGGTGAAGCTTCTTGGTTTGAAGAAGCCCTGAAATACCTCTTTCCTTTATCACAAGTTTGGAGAATGAATTTAGTTGAAAGATAAATTTCCGTGTAGGATTTGAGTGTCTACCAATGGGGCAATCTTCTGGTTACGGTGAATACAGCATTGATAAACACATCAAGTCCCTACTGGGACAAACAGACAGTAACCTGATAGACAAGCAAACAAACAATACACACACACACACACACACACACACACACACACACACTCTCACACGCACTCACAGAGGGAGCCAAAAACACATATCCACATTTTGAGAAAGGAAAAAACTGTATTAAAATTGTAATACTGAGTATATGCTGATAACATATATTATCTTGTATATCATATGCTGTAGCTCTTATAATTGCAGAGGTCTAACCTGACTTGAGTATTACAATTTTAATACAGTTTTTTCCTTTCTTGAAATGTGGATACATTTGTTGGCACCCTCTGTATATGGGACAGAGCCATAGGGAAAACAAAGGAAAGTGGTCTGTCAGGGTCACTGAAATGCTCTTTCAGGTAATGTGAGTTTCTTTCCAATGCTTTGCTGTCATTGGCCGTTTAACTGGGACTGTAAGATTTGCAAGCATAGATTTGTAAAATCTCCTTTTATCAGTTTGGTGTAATTTCAGGCGAGCACTATTTTTTCTGACTTCAGTTTGCTTGAATGCTTCAAGTTTTCTCCTGTTTCAAGTTTCAAGAAGTGGCCCAAGGTCATGGAAAAATGCTAAGAATTTCACCTTGTTTTGTGTGACAACAGAATGAAGGCACATAATTACATGAACCATCCCCACCCTGACAAACTTGCTGTGGCCCAGATCTGTTTGAAATTTAGCACAAAACTGTATTGTTATCAGAGGATGTTCCCATGAGATAAGAAAGGCCTGGCAGTATTGAGGTGGCAGGTTGGTTACACAAATATTAAATCATGCCTTCCTTATTGACAAATACCTGCTGTTTATCCTTATAGAGAACAAGTTAACACATGTTTATTTCTAGAAAAGTTTGGACTTTGGAGCTTCAGCCTGACTGCGCTATGTACACCAGTCACCCCTGGAGTGTTGTATGAGGCATGTCAATTAGAGAAAGACAGGGATGGATTTGAGCAAAGACAGAAGAATTTAAACAGCCAAGGAGTGTTTCTTTCACAAATCAGCTGAGCACACATGCGTTAATTTCAGAATGTTGGTACTACTCAAAACAAATTAGGAATTTCTCTTTTAGAATTGTCTTTAGAGCTCTTTTACAAGACAGATCCAAACTTCATTTAGGATTTTTATTAGTTCTTTCAACAGACATTGGTGAAGCCAACAGGGTGCATCTTGCTAAGTATACATCAATACATTCGAACCATTTTTTTGCCCTTGAGATGCCAGCACTGTAGTGGGCAGACAGATAAGGTAGGAACTAGAAGTGCTTTGAACAAAAGTGAAAGGTCCAGAGGGAAACACTGCTTGGCAAAGGAAGGGAAGCTCCAAGGGAGGTGACATTTGGGCTGGAGTGTTTGAAGAACAAGTTGGAATTTGCTAGGCAAAGGGAAGTGTGAGTTTCTGGTAGCATCTTTAACTTTGTAGTTATGCTTTGTTCTGTTCAAGGCTAAGATGGCATTACTTAGTTAAATAGCTTAACCTTATTCAACTGACTGGGCCAACATTCTTGACTGATTCCCCAAAATAAATTTACTTGCAGTACACAAATATTTTCTGCTGTTTAATTCCGTAAATATTTATTGAGCTCCTAATCATGGGTAATTTACTCTACCACTAGGTTAGATGGCCTTGGAGAATTCAAGAGTCTTTCTCCATCTTTTAATTATTTTATTGAGGTAAAATTCATAACATAGAATTTTAAAGTCTACAATCTAGTAGCATTTAGAACAATCACAGTTTTGTACAACTACCACCTCTATCTGGTTCCAAAACATTTTCATCACTCTCCAAGAAAACCCCATGCCTATTACATGGTCATTCCCATTTCCTTCTTCCCCAACACGCTTGCAAATATCATTCTACTTTCTGTCTGTACAGATCCACCTAGTCTAGATTTTTCCTATAAATGGAATCATACAACATGTGACGTTTTGTGTCCGACTTTTAAAGCTTACAATGTTTTTAAGATTCATCTATGTTGCAGTCTGTATCAATACTTCATTCCTTTGTATGTGGTAAGTTCATGAACTTGCTATCTTGCACTTATGTTAGCAAAACTGTTCAAACAATTTGGTAAGTTTTCATAACCTTGGTATATCAGTGTGTCATAGCTGTGTGTGTCAACGTGTGGCAGTGGCTTGCTGAGTGGTGTTCATTAGTGTCATTGTGTGTTTTTGTGTGCTGTCATGAGAACACCAGAGCTTGAATTAGGGCAACAAACAAACATTAAATTTTTTGTTGAGCTAGTCCAGATTGGACGTGAAGTCAGGCATGTGTTAGTCCAAGTTTATAGGGATAATTCCATAAAGAAAATGGCAGTATACAAGTGAAAAACAAATGTTTTTCTGAGGGGAGAGAAAGTGTCACTGATGAAGAAAGGTCAGAACAGTCAATAACAAACAGAACTGACAAAAACATTGCAAAAATTCACCAAATTGTGTATTAAAATCATTAGCTGACTATGGGAAGCATAGCAGACCGAGTAAACATTGATAGAAGCAGTTAAGAAAATCTTAACTAAAACTCTTGGCCAAGAACTTGTGATTCTTGCATTATGACAATGTATCAATTCAGAGAATAAACAGAAAACTGTCTGGGAACACCTTCCCGACCCACCTGATCTGGGCCCCAGTGACATTTTTCTTTACTCAGAAATAAAGTTGATATTGAAAGGAAGACATTTTGATGACATTCAGAACATCAAGGGAAATACAAAGACAGCTCTGACGACCATTCCAGAAAAAAAGTTTCAAAAAAGTTTCTAGGAAGGGGTGACTAGGTGCTGGCATCAATGCACAGCTTCCCAAGGGAAGCACTTCAAAGTTGACCCCAGTGATATTCAGCAATGAGGTCTGTAGCACTGTTTCTAGGATGAGTTCATGCATTGAATTGTCAGACCTCGTGTGGCTGAATAATATTCCATTCTATGGATATACCATGTTTTGTTTTTCCATTCATCTGCTGATGGACAATTGGGTTGTTTCCACCATTTAGCTATTGTGAACAGTGCTAATATGAATGCGTGCACGTGTGTGTGTGTGTGTGTGTGTGTGTGTGTGTGTGTGTGTGTGTGTGTTTGTTTGAGTACCTGTTTTCAATTCTCTGGGGCACATACCTAGGAGTGGAATTTCTGGGTTATGTGATCTTACTATGATTAACTTTTTGAGGAACTGCCAAACTGTTTTCCACAGCAGCTGGTGTGGAACCCCATTTTGCCAATAAAAATGAGTTGTTCCAATTTATCCACATCCTCACCAACATTTGTTATTTTCCAGTTTTCTTTTAAAATAATAGCCACCCTAGTGAGTGTGAATTAGTGTCTCATTGTGGTTTTGATTTGCATTTCCCTAATGACTAATGCTGTTAAGCTTCATTTCAAGTGCTTTTGGGCCATTTTTACACATTCTTTTCCTCATCTTTGATAACAGTTCCAAACAAAATAAATTGTAAAACTATTCTGAGAAATGATAGCCTGCTTAGAGTAAGTGGAACACCTCACAGGAGAACTAATTTTAGGCAGACAGTATTCATTTGGTTATGTAAATTATGGCATGATTGTTGAAAAACCAATATTGCTTATAGTAAATTACTAAATTTGAGCCATATCCATTTCTTCATAGCATTTTGGAATTTTGTTATAGATTTTGCCTGTGGGATAACATTTCATAACCTTTATACCAGCCAAATATAGACATATAGACATATTTGGTTAGTATAGAATTTATGGGATTATTTATATATAGAGAAATCATATGCATATATTTAGAGGGAAAAGTTGAGACAGAAAAGAAAAAGAGTGTGTGTTTTAGGTCTAGGAGGGGTCTTGAACTTAGATTGCAATTCAGCTCAACAATTATTTCTTTACAGTATATTTATTCTGTTGCCTCACCAGAATTAGAATTCTCTAGAAAGTGAAAGATACCTTCAATATTTTCAATGGACGGGACCATTCATTTTTCCTCATACCTCCATAGGAGTACAAAGATTAGCCACTCAAGACAAGGAAAGGCCTATTGGTCTTTGTTCAAGGAAAGACAGATGACCCCAACACTGTTTCTTACAACAGCCAGTACCCACCAGAATACTTTCACATCTTTAGAAATTTTGCATTGTGCATTTATGGTGTTGCAAGGCTTATCTTGGCTCTGAAAATATAGCAGTGAACAAAATACATATCAGGGGAGGCAGATGATGCAGAAATAGATCAAGTAAGTGTTGTAAAGCAAAATAAAGCAAGAAGTAAGGAGCATGGCAAGGCCACGCTTGTAGAAAAGGTGGTCATGGAAGGCCTCGCTGAGGAAGTGCAGATACTGGAATAAGGTAAGGGAGAAAGTTAAGTGGACAGTGAGGGGAAGGGAAAAAAATGCAAAGGTCCTGGGACGGAGTGTGCTCCACTCACATGAGGAACAGCTTAGAGGCCAATCTGGCTGCAATGGCACAGTTGCAAAGGAAGTGATAGCAGGTAAGTTCAAAGAAATTTTGATTTTAAATAGGCCAGTACTAGCTGGGAATAATGGCTCACATCTGTAATCCCAGCACTTTAGGAGGCTGAGATAAGAAGGTTGCTTAAGGCCAGAAGTTTGAAACCAGCCTGAGCAACACAGTGAGACTATGTCTCTACAAAAAAAAAAATAGAAAAAATGGCCAGGTTGGGTGGTGCCTGCATTCCCAGCTACTCGTGAGCATGAGGCAGGAGACTCTTTTGAGCCCAGGAGTTTGAGATGGCAGTGAGCTGTGATGATGCCATTGTACTCTAGCCCAGGCAGCTGAGCCATACCTTCTCATAAAGAGGAAGGAAGGGAGGGAGGGAGGGAGTAAGAGAGAGAGGGAGGGAGGGAGAGAAGGAGGGAAGGAGGAAAGAAAAGAAAGAAAACTATAATTTCAAGTAGGCCAGTGCTGAAGACTTACCCAGAATCTCAGGAATTGACTTGCTCTGTCCTTGTGGTCGGCCTCAGGTCTGGTCTCTGGCTCAGTTTGTATTAGTTTCCTATTGTTGCTGTTACAAATTACCACAAACTCAGTGGCTTAAGACAACACAAATTTATTATCTTGCATTTCTGGAGCTCAGAAGTCTAGAAAGTGTCAGCAGGGCTTCCTTCCTTCTGGAGGCTCTGGGAGAACCCATTTCCTTGCCTTTACCAACTTGATAGAGGCTGCTTCCGTTCCCTGGCATGTGGTCCTTCCCTTCAGGTTCAAAGCCAGCAGGGTAAAACTTTCTCATCTCAGGCCTCTGCTCCTGCCCTACGTCTGAGTCTGACCCTTCTGCCTGTCTTATAAGGACTCTTGTGACGACATTGGGCCCATTCATATAATCGAACACAATTGCCTCCTCTCAGAGCCTTTAATTTAATCACACCTGCAAAGTCCTTTCTGCCATATGTAACATTTTCATAGGTTCAGGAGATCAAGATGCAGATATCAGGGCAGGAAGGGGTGGAGGTAAGGGAAGAGGGAAGGCATTGTTCAGCCCACCACAGTGGTCTTTCTCGTGTGAGCCAAGTCTGATTTCTTTAGCAGTGTGGTCACAGCCCTCTCTAGGCTCTATTATGATTATTGGAGGGTTCATTTCTCAGGTACTTTCTCTTTAGACCAGTGGGAAAGGAAGTGAGTGTTTAAATGCATAAGAATCTTGGTGGATCACACATTCTTTTTTTTTTTTTTTTTGAGACAGTCTCATTATGTCACCCTCGGTAGAGTGCCGTGGCATCACAGCTCCCAGCAACCTCAAACTCTTGGGCTTAAGCGATTCTCTTGCCTCAGCCTCCTGAGTAGCTGGGACTACAGGCACCCACCACAATGCCTGGCTATTTTTTGGTTGCAGTTGTCATTGTCGTATAACAGGCCCAGGCCAGGCTCAAACCCACCACCTTCAATGTATGTGGCTGGCACCCTACTCACTGAGCTACAGGCACCAAGCCAGATCACACATTCTTGAGGGTAGAGAAGGCCACATTCATCATTTGATCCTCAGGATATAGTAGAGTTCAGGGCATATGCTCAATAAATATGGAAGGTTATAGTGGTGGGTTATATATCATGAGATCAGGGAGAGAATAATTTTATACTAATAAGCTTTTAATATGTTAGAGGGGCTTTTAACTAATAAGCCCCCTCTAACTTCAAGTATAAATAAAGATCTATTGTATGAAAATCATACTGGTCACATGCCCTCTCCCTAGATGTATCTCTGGGATTGGAACAAAAAAAAAAAGTAGAAGATGTCAACCCAGGTCTGCTGAGAAGAACAGAATTTTACCATCTGAGAAGAAGCAGAACATATTTTTGGCACCCAGTCTAAATTTTTCCTTTCAGTGGTATTTTTAAAATCAAGTGAAGTTTCAGCATTTGAATTATTATCAAGCCCCACATTTGGCAAGGAATCAGCTAAATATTAAATTAGGTAATTTGGGCTTTCTTCCAAACTAACCAAGACCTCTCTGTGATGGAGAAATACATTTGCAATCTTAGTGGTGCCTCCACAACTCGCCCTTGGGTATGGAAGTGTGTACAAATCAGCGAGAACCCTGGGTCTGAGTAGGTTGAAGATTTTACTAGCCACTTTATGGGGCACGAGTCTGTGCCACCGTGTAGGTGGCCTTTAGCTTGCAGTGTCACATCACTATACATAAGTACGGTAGAGTTGTTTACTTGTCAAGTGTGCTGCCAAGAGGACGAAAAAATTCCACGGAGAAGCAAACTGAGAGCAAAGCACAGAATTGTGCTGTCCACCATGAGAATGCTAAACCCTGAGATAATGAAATTCAAATTAAAGGGGCGTTCAGGCTGCTGCTCATCTTCATCTGGAGTGTTCTCTGTAGTGTGTAATTCCTTGCTGGGAACAACCTGTAAAATATGCCATCTGTGACATCCTAGACTCCGTGCAGGAGCAGACAGTGTAAGCTAAGCTGACCTCTGAAAAGCAGTCAGCGGTATTAGGGTTCATGTTGTCATCTTCTTGGGATTTGAATTTTCTTTTAAGGTAATCTCTGAGACAAGAGGAAGTTGACAGTCTTGGATACATGTCCAAAATAAGGGGATTTTGAATCTTTCTTCACTATAACATTCATAGAAATGTTTATAAATATTATTTGAAGATTAAATACATGAAGCTCTTTATTTTGCCATTATTTAATTTTTTTCTTGTTTTACATGAATGCAAACGTTTGAGAAACAAAATATTTGTGGGAAGCTATGGTCAGGCATATTAATTTTGTTTACTTTTAGAGGAAATTTAAGACATGCATGTTAATATACCAAATCTTTGATTTAGTGACATGTTTAAATTAAGCACAGTGGCAGGATCTCTTTGAATACTATATATTGAGTCCCTAGTAATTTTGCCCAAACTTTATTACTAACCTGAAATTTTCTGTCCCTTAATTATGGCTGAAAACAAATTAAAATGTTGTGATAACTATTATTGAGTCAGTAAACAACTATCATTTATCCTTCATTGGGGGATTGTAAGGGTTAAATGAGTTAATATTTTGCAAAGCTCCACTCCTGAACATTATATATAAAATGAATGAAGCTCATGAGAATGAATTTCATTTATCTCACATTCTTGGTAAGGCCAAATAAATTCCTTGGTTTAACTGAAATTGAGCACAGCAGGTTTATGTCATACTAGTTTCACTTGAGGTGGCATTGGAGGGTTCTCTTGCACTCTGTATTTTTCCACAAAGTTGCTGAGAAGTCTTAATAACCAATGTTCCAGTCCAGTCGTGTATTGAATGGGTGCTTGAAGCAATTCAAGCTACAGCAACATATGATACACAAATCCTTTCCTCTTTCCCTTTCTTCCAGCCTTCCTTGTTGGAAGGCATGAAGCAAGCCATGAAATAAAGGGCTTTATACAAAGAGTGAAAGCTCATGATAACCTTTATAGAGTATCTAATTCTAAGGTATTGTAACCTTTCAAGGAGATTTAAACTTCTGCAAAGAAAGCATTTTTTAGTCCCCCTTCTGGCTCTATCCACAGAGGCTGCAGTGGTGTGGCACCTGCAGTACACTTGGTCAACTTGAATGGAAGACTTTCTCACCCTCACAGGGGAAGGGAAAAGGTCACCAATTCGGCTTATTTCTTGACCGATTATGTCCAGCTTCATTTCCAACCCCCTCAGGTCTCATTGACAAAGGAAATTTTGCAGCCTCGTCTTTGGAACTCTGTGTGCATTCTGGAAATGAGACCGTCTTAGAAATATTGAGTTTCTCATAAAGTGTACACACACTTAAAAACATCATTGAGAGACAAGAATGAGCCAAAAAGGGCCCAAAGCCCCAAGATTCTGTCTTTATGCTGCAGTTGTCTTTTTGATCAAATTTGTTCCATCTCTAAGGCTATAACTCGATCTCTGTTAGGGTGCAATGCCATTTACACTGGAAATGAAACTAACATATGGAGGCGGTGCCTGTGGCTCAAAGGAGTAGGGCATCAGCCCCATATACTAGAGGTGGCAGGTTCAAACCCAACCCTGGCCAAAAAAAAAAAAGAAAGAAACTAACTAACATATGGAAATGAGTAGTGATGGAACTAAGTCAGAAGGACCCTGGTTACACATCAGCTTTTGGAAAGAAAAGGAATGACATGGTTCACCTCCTGGCTCCGCCCCTGTTCCCTAATCCACCTCCTCTGACCCTCCCAAAACCTGACTCTAAGCTGATACTCAGTTTCCATTTTTCCACAAGTGGAGAAGGAAAAGTACATAACTGCAGAAATGAGCACCTTCAGTATCTCCTTTCCCCTATCTCAAGCACTGGCTGAAGCTCACTAGAGAGGGCTGCTTTCTTGTGGTCCACACAGTATTGTTCTTTAAGCTGCTTCTATTCGGGGTAGAATAAGTATGTTTTTCATACCTTATCCTGAGTATATTTTACCTACATATTTATGTTATATTAAAAAACTGTTTAGATGCTCCCTAAATTCATCAAAATACTTGGGCTAGAATTTGTAAATATAGAAAAATATTTTTGAATGTTTAACTTTTTAAAAATTAATTATAAACTTTATTCTTTAGAGCAGCTTTAGATTTATAGCAAAATAGATCAGAAAGTACAGAGAATTCTCATATACTCCCCGACTACCCCCCCCCACACACACACAAAATGTCCTCTACGATGGACATCCACCACCAGGGTGGTGTATTTGGTGCAATTCTTGACCATACATTGACACGTTGCTATGACCCAAAGTCTGTAATTTACATGAAGGTTTATTCTTGGTGTTGTACGTTCTATGGGCTTTGACAAATCTGTAATGCT
Source organism: Perodicticus potto (assembly GCA_963574655.1). Classification (NCBI taxonomy): domain Eukaryota; kingdom Metazoa; phylum Chordata; class Mammalia; order Primates; family Lorisidae; genus Perodicticus; species Perodicticus potto. The sequence continues at coordinate 86,336 of CAUYRH010146331.1, read as the reverse complement.
TGCATCCACTGTTAGAGACTCATATAGTATAGTTTCCCTGCCCTAAAAATCCTGGGTGCTTTCCCTGTTCATCTCTTCCTTCCCTACAACCTCAGAAACCACTGATTATTATACTGTCTCCATAGTTTTGCCTTTTCCAAGCTGTCATATAGTTGGAATCATATGGGATGTAGCCTTTTCAGATAGGCTTCTTTCACCTGGTAATATGCATTTAAGGTTCCCCATGTCTTTTCATGGCTTGATAGTTCATTTCTTTTTAGCACTGAATAACATCCCTTTGTCTGGATATATGTACCACAGTTTATCCATTGACCTCCTAATGGGCATCTTGGGTGCTTCTAAGTTTTGGCAATTATGAATAAAGCTACCATCAACATCCACACGTAGGTTTTTTTACTGACATACTTTTTATTTGGTGAAATACCAAAGAATGTAATTATTCGATCATATGATAAGAGCGTGTTTGCTTTTATAAGAAACTGCCAAACCGTCTTCCAGGTGACTGTACCATTTTGCCTTTTCATCAGCAATGAATGACAGTTCCTGTTGTTCCATGCCCTTGCCAGAGCTCGGTGTTGTCGGTGTTCTGAATTCTGGCCATTCTAAACAGATGTGTAGTGGTATCTCATTGTTATTTTAATTTGCGATTCTCTAATGACCTATGATACTGAACATCTTTTCACATGCTCACTTGCTATTTGTATATCTTCTTTAGGAAGGTGTCTGTTCAGGGCTTTTGCCCATTTGTTAATTGAGTTGCTCATTTTCTCATTGTTATATTTTAAGAGTTTTATGTGTATTTTAGGTAATCATCCTTTAACCACTACGTCTTTTGCAAATGTTTTCTTCCAGTCTGTGGTTTATCTTCCCTTTCTCTTGACATTGGCTTTCATAGAGTAGAACTTTCTAATTTTTATGAAGTCCGGCTTATCAATTATTTCCTTCATGGAATCATGCCGTTGGTTTTGTTATCTAAAATGTGATTGCCTTACTGAAACTGGCCTAGATTTTCTCCTATGTCATCTTCGAGGAGTTTTGTAGCTTTGAAGTTTATATTTAGGTCCGTGATCCACTTTGAGCTAATTTTTCTGAAGGGTGTAATGTCTGTATCTAGATTTATTTTTTCTACATATGGATGTTCAATTATTTTTAAGATGAACTTTTTACGACACAAATACAGGTTTAACACTCAAATAAAAACAATCCTGGTTTAGAAGCAAATATTATACCTAACAAGGCAATATCATAAAGATGACTGTAATAATTATATTTCCTTTTACTTCTAGAAAATGATAGTGCAGATTGTCTACAGACCTCATTTTTATTATATTATGACAGGTCTTCATTAAAAAAACAAAATATCCTCCTGTAGAAAGTGGCCTAGAAAAATTTCACATTCCAGGACCCATATTGGCTTTTTTCTATGTGATAACTTTAGGAATAAGAATTTCTTTTTTCCTTTCAGATAGCTTAACAATAAAGAACATAATTATTGAATTATAATTCCTTTCAGGGAAGGTCATAATATAGGTTCTAAGTTCTCTTCTGGAAAGTTACATCTTAAGAATGTACCGTTCTCTTTAAAGGCTATAATTAAACAAATATATTTTCCTGCTGTCTGATCTTGCTAGAAGAGGAACACTTAGTCCTGCTCATTTAAAAAGAGAGCAGTTGTGCTGAAAATGAAACTTGTGATATATGGTATTGGATATATTTGAAGATTGTATTTATATATCCAGAGTTCATTGAGGTAGAACTGCTCTGATTTTTAATTTGAGGACATGGTGCCAGCTGTGACTAATGCTACAGTCTCTGTTCCTTGTGTGATAAGTGTTCACAACAAAGGGTCCTGTGATGGCAAGTCCAGCTAGATGATTTCTCTCTTATCTATTCATTTGGAGAATGAGCCTTGGATTCATGCCAAAGGTGATAAAAGAAAATAGTATCTATGTGATGAGGTGTCAAGCTGATGACTGTGCATGAGGGCACGTGCAGATTGCCTCAGGCAAATCTTGGGTACTTTGCATACCACAAATATTTGCTCATTGGCTGTGGCTGAAAAAATGAAACAGATATTGTAGCACATACAAAACCTGGCCTTCTCCTCATGGGATCTCATAGCCACAAATGAACAGGTCATTACAATTCTTTTCTCCTTTTTTTTTTTTTTAAGGAGGGAAAGACTAATTTAGGTAGCACAAGAAATTGAAATAATTTATATGCACAGAACATAATCTAATATAAAGAAATTGAACCATTCTTAGGGTTGCTATTATTATTAACATGGTAGACAAATAGATTCAAAAGTATGGTATTTATCCTCTCTTACTTGTTATTTCTCCATATAGTATATATTTTCTTTCTTTAAGCCCAAGTTGCATTGCACATTTTGTTATATAACAATGATTTTTCACTTAACAATATCTATTGGCTATCTACTCATATTGAGTTATATAGATATTTACCATTTTATTATTCATACACACTCAAATGTATTTAACTAGTCCATTTTCGATGCTGCCTGTAAGATATGTGTGTATGTACATGTACATGAGTGTTTTCTGATACAAAAATGCCACACAAGTACATATACCAGAAATCTTCGGTCACTTAAAGAATGTCTATAGGACAAATTCGTTAAAGTGGAATTGTGGAATCAAAGGTATATGGTTTTAAAATTTTGATAGAGGAAAAAAGATTTAAATCTAAGTCATGAAACAATAAAACTCCTGGAAGAAAGTGTGGCAAAAACACTTGAAAATATTGATTGGCCTGGGGGAAGATTTTATGAAGAAGACTTCCATGGCAATTGCAACAACAACAAAAATACATAAATGGGACTTAATTAAACTAAAAAGCTTCTGTACAGCTAAGGAGACAACAATCAAAGCAAACAGAATGAGAAAATATATTTGCATATTACAAATAGGACAAAGGCTTGATACTTACAATCTACAGAGAATTCAAATTAATCAACAAAAAAAGATCCCGCAAACCTATATATCATTGGGCAAGAGACATGAATAGAGCTTTCTCTAAGGAAGACAGACTAGTGGCTAATAAACATGAAAAAATGCTCATCGTCCCTAATCAGAGAAATGCAAATCAAAACCACCCTGAGATACCACGTAACTCCAGTAAGATTAGCCCACATCACAAAGTCCCAAAACTGCAGATGCTGGCACTGATGCAGAGAGAGGGGAACACTTTTACAGTGCTAGTGGGATTGCACTCTAATAACAGTCTCTTTGGAATGAAGTATGGAGAATCCTCAAAGATTTCAAATTAGATCTCTCATTTGACTCTGCAGTCCCATTACTAGGCATCTACCCAGAAGAAAAAAAAAATCACTTTATCATAAAGTGCACTGGATTTGTACTGGAATGTTTATTGCAGCTCAGTTTACAATCACCAAGATGCAAAAACAACCTAAATGCCCATCAACTCAGGAATGGCTGAACAAATTGTGGTACATGCACACCATGGAATACTATTTAGCCATAAAAAAGATGGTGACTTCGCATCTTTTGTAATATCCTGGATGGAGTTGAAACACATTCTTCTTAGTAAAATATCACAAGAATGGAAAAGCAATTAGCCAATGTACTCAATACTGATATGAAGCCTGAAGATGATCTGCCCATAGAGGAGAAAAACTCATTTCAATTCAAGTTGGGGGGAGGGGATTGGGGTACTCGCACTGAATGGGCACTGGGTGGGGGTGTTTGGGACATCTTTTGTGTGTGGCACCAAACCACAAAAGGGAGTCTACCTAACAAAATCAAGTATTTTGACCTGGCTGTTTGTACTCTCACATTAACCTGAAATAAATTTACTTTTTGAAAAAACAAACAAATAAATAAATAAAATAAAATTTTGATAGATACTACCAAGTTGTCCTTCAAATGTTCCTAGCAATTTATATTCCCTTAGACAATGTGTGAGAGTGCTTCTTTATCCCTAACTTCAGCAGCAATTAATAATATCAGACTTCTAAATCTTTGGCAGCCCAATAGAATAAAAAATCATTTCTAATTAATTGTTTTAATTTGTTTTGTTTAGTCCCAGACATACACACTTTTTTTCTGTGACCAAACTCTTAATCATTCTTAGCTTTTGTCCATTTTACTCTAGAGTTCTAGAGTATTTTTTAATTTAATTTTTAAATTTTTTAATTAAAAAAAATTTTTTAACTCTTTTTTTTTTGGAAGAGGAAGCAAGCGGCTTTGTTCACCAGCTGGGAGACTCGGCAGACTACTGTCCTAAAACCCAAGCCCACTAACTCAATCTCTTGCCTTCCCTTTATACATTCTTAGGGCTTGGGTGCACGTGAAAGTCCTGAAAGATGTGAGAAACGTGATAGACGGGAAAGTCTTGTGAGTCAAGGGAAGGTCACGTTAGCCCACACTCTTGGTCCTGGGTGGGCTACCTGTCTTCGAAGGCGGTGGAAGGTTAAGGAAGTTACCAAGATTTTTAACTCTTAATTGAGTCATAATAGTTCTTCACTTTAAGGATGCTATGCCTTTGTCATAACTGATATAAATGTAGAACTTTGTTTTATTTCTGTGTAAAGAAAGTGTTTCACCTTTCTAAGCCTTTTATTTTACTCTTCTCAGTTTTCTATCCCATTAAGAAAATCTCTCTCCATTCCTAATTTGTTTTTAAAAATTGAGCTATGTTTTCCTCTAATGGTTTATGGTTTCCTTTTTGTTATGTGTGGTCAATGCTGCGTATTTTTTGTTATATAAAATGCATTTTTATGTGAATAGTGTGGCACGGATCCTCATTTGTTTTCTTTGCCAGTGCACTTCTCCGGACCATTCATTAACTTTCTGATTCGTTTGAAGTATCACCTATTTCTGAATGTTTTATGTGTCAGTGTTTCTCAAAGAGCAGGCAATAAATCACTTAATGCTGTCTATGCTCTGTCAGGCAATCTGTAGGCAGTTGGTTTCCAAGAAAAATGTAATTAAACCATTTGATTCATAAATTTAGAATAAGATAAATTATGACTTTTCACAGGAATCCCATGCTTTCTTATTTTCATGTCTTTAAACCTTGCCTATGTGTTAGCTCATCTTGGGTAATGTGTATTTACTAGGGTACATTTTGTTATGAACAATGAATTTTAGGGTCATTCGTGTGTTATCTTATTTATTTATTTATGGAGACAGAGTCTTAAGCCTTCACCCTAGGTAGAGTGCTGTGCCATCACAGCTCACAGCAAACTCAAACTCTTGGGCTTAAGTGATTCTCTTGCCTCAGCCTCCCAAGTAGCTGGAACTACATGCGCCCACCACAACGCCCGGCTATTTTTTGTTGTTGTTGCAGTTCTCATTGTTGTTTTAGCTGGCCTGGGCCAGGTTCGAACCTGCCAGCCTCGATGTATGTGGCCGTTGCCCTACACACTGAGCTAAGGCTGTCGCCCTATTTTCACTGTGAAATTTTCTTCCTCTCTTATTTCATTGGGGCTAATGATACATACCAGATTCACAAAAAAAGATGAATGAATTCAAAGCAGTTCATTAAAGTATGAACGCCGGTCTTCCTGGCTGTCTCATATGTTGACTTTCTCATGTAGAAGAATATAATTCTAGCTGAAAGTGTGGTAGGTCCTCCTTTGCCATCTTCTGGCTTTTAGCACTTGGGTCTGTGCCTGGGTGTCACACTCAGATGCTCTCAATATGAATTCTCAGCCCAGAGTGGTGCCATGAAGGAACAGATCTATTAGGATTTGCCATGGTGGCCCTCAGTGGCAGTGGGGGGGTGTGTCTTTCCGCAGTATGCCTGACCGTGGTGCTGCAAATTATGGCATCCTGGGCAGGTGGTTCTTCTAAGGGATCCTTGCTGTGGCTTCTTCTCTTGCTTTTCTTGCTCTAATCTCTATTCCATGAACCACTCTGTATCCTTCCAGTTAATATTTTTTTGATCTGTTTTTAAGTTAACCATATTTTGTTGTTTGAAACCAAAAAGAAAAGGAAGGCAGGAAGGGAGGGATGAATGAATTAAAAAGAAAAGAAAATAGGAAGAAAGAAGGAAAGGAAAAAGCATTGAAAACATAATAAATATATTTAGATTTTCTTGGACTGGTAGCTCATCTGCTCTTAGTCCTCCGTATGTTCTCAGTAATAAAACTTTGCCAAATAGAAGCATACCCAATGCTACATAACAGATGATCACAAATTTAGTAGCTTAAATCAACACACACTGATTATCTCATGGTTTTCCTGGGTTAGGAGTCCAGGCACAACTTAGCTGGGTCCTCTACAAGGCTACACTCCAGGTGTCAGCCAGGACACGGTTCACTTCTGGAGCTTTAACTGGAGAAAAGGGACTGGTCCCATGCTCACTTGAGTTGTTGGTAGAATTCAGTTCTTTGCAGCTGTAGCACTCATGGCAGCTTGCTTTATTAAAGCCAGCAAGGAAAGCAAGATTCTAAAGTAAATCTGCCAGCAAGGAGAGCAAGATTCTAAAGTAAATCTTTTATAACACAGCAGAATCACAAAACTATCTCCTTATCTTTGGCATATAAGATAACATGCTACTAGAGGGACACCCCATCACCTTTGCTATGTTCCAATGGTTAGAAGCAAGTTGCAAATTTCACTCATACTTAAGGGGAGAGAAGATACAAAGGCATGAACACCAGGCGACAACAATCATGGGACCACCTAGTGTCAGCCTGCCACAAAGCTTTCGTGTCAATTTCAAACGAGGTAATGGCGTTGCTGGTAAAACAATCTAATGATTCTAGAACAAGATCACAATAATATTTTTAGTGAATAGTTGATGAATTATTTCAAATAGAAGGAAACCACTGCAGTGAGGCCTTCCTTCCAGCAAAAGGAGACATAAGTCATAGTATTTCTGCACACTTGATAGGCGATTTCAAATTTAATGACCACTATGGTTTAAAGGAAGTAAAGAAGGAAAAAAATACATGTACTAGGAATAATTGCTTGCACATAGGAGGAGCAATGAAAAGGATTATTAGAGAAATAATGAATCTAGGTGGTAAAGTAAGGGAAGCAGAAATGATTATTTAAAAAATTCCCTCATCTAGGCCGGGCGTGATGGCTCACGTCTGTAATCCCAGTGCTGTGGGAGGCCGAGGCGGACGGATTTCCAGTGCTCACGGTTCGAGACCAGCTTGAGTGAGCCAGAGAAAAGACCCCGTCTCTACCACCAGGAAAAAACACCGCCGGGGCGTTGTGGCGAGCGCCTGTAATCCCAGCTACTTGGGAGGCAACCGGCCCGCCCATCGTTACAAGGAAGGACAATGGAAAAAAAAAAAAAAAAAAAAAAAAAAACAAGGAAACTGAAGAAAAGTAAAAGCCAGCTGGAAAAAAAAAAAAAAAATTCCCTCATCTAGATGATCAAATGGCAGTGGTTTTGTGGAGAGGTTAAAATCTCAAAATTCCTTGGGTCTCTGATTGTTCTGAATATCCAGTACCATCTGGCAAAGCTGAAAAAGACTTGCTGCCATTCCTAGTGACCTGCACTCTTGGGGGCAGATTTGACAAAAATGAAGGAAACTACTGAAGGTAGAACCTGACCAATATTATCTGAAGGTAGAACCTGAGCAAATATTATCAATCTGGGAATGGTAATCAAGGTGAAAAATTATGAAAAGATTATTCCCTTTGATGATGAGGATGAAGACAATGATTGTGATTTATCAATTTAAAGAGAATCACTTCTTGGCCTTTTGGCTAAGGTCAAATGTTGTATTAATGAAGAGCATTCCAGATGGAGGAAACAGCAAGTGGAAGTCTCTGAGTTAGGAATATGTCCTTTGGGGAAGAAAAAAGAGGCCTGTGAGGGTAGATTCCAGGAGGAGAATTAAATGATGGAGGGTGAGGGGTTCAGGGAAGGCCTTGTAGGTCCCTGGAAGATCTTTGGCTTTTACTCTAAGTAGAAAATCCCTACAATAGTTTGGTCATTTTTTCCTTAAGAGTCCTAACAATGGTAAGTGATAGAAATAAACAACAAAAAAGGTCTTCCAGGTGATAGTGTACATTTATAATAGATTCATGAATAAAACTAATGGCATTTGGCCCCAGGGTACTTAAGTTTATCTCTAATACTAGAAATAAAGCTTTGACTAAGATACCTATACCGGTTTTGAGTTAATTTTTCATTTTAAATAATCATCTCAGATATATTTACTTAATAAAAAATATAAAATCCATACTTTAAAAAAAGAATGGACAAGTTAGAAAATAAGTGTTTACTCAGCAGGCAGACTTGGTATACTTTTGCTGCAAATGTTTTCAGAAGACCCAATCCACAGACAACATTTCTTCTGTGTAGGGAAATGCAGTGCCTGTTGTGCATTGCTCTAGTAGAGTAAATAAACCCCTTTCTTCCATTTTCATGTATAATTGCATGTTTGTCCTTAATAATCAGAAGTTTGAATAATTTATTTCATTCCAAAATTGTAATTTAGATTGTTTGTAGCTGCCCTGACCACTGTGAATGTCATTACCTCTTTAATTATCATTTTCCCTTTGCCCAGTTGTCAGGAAATAACATTATTTGCTGTAGCATCAAAATTCCACCAGGCGTTGATAAAGTCAGTTGAATTTATGTAATTATGCATGGCTTGTTTAACAGTGTCCACTTTTCTTCTGAATTTTTTTAGAAATAATTATCTTCCTACTTTTATGAGCCATTAATGATATGTCTTATAAAACGACCATTGCTACAAAGTACTCTGAAGTACCATCTGTCTTTCCAAAACAAATTAAAGGATGAGCAGTGCCTCTAGTAATAGAACATTGTAAAGTTATATTACTATAAACATAAAGGACTTTATATAGCCAAGAGATTTATTCTTTAAGCTCATCACATTGAGAGTCGGTATTTATACAAACAAGGCTACCATTGCTCAAAACAGTTCAAAAACTAGTAAGTGAAAATGTATTCAGAGCTACTTTGTAAGTGACACAAGCAAAAGAAAATTATCCTGAATTCACACTTTGTTTTATGTCCCGTGGAGATCACCTCTAGATGATATGTGGCCCCTTCAAAAGAATCAATTGTGCTGGAGAAAATATCTTTGGGTTGTAGGATGATAAAGCCTAAATCATAGTGAGAGAGATACTGACTCTCCATCAGATGATGGGTGGAATATACCCCAACGTGAACAAGGATAGAGATGATTTTAGTAAGGCAATTGGCAAACTTGATCTAATTCACCAAGACCTCTGTATCCAATAAATAGATACACATTTCTTTTAAGCAAACATAGAACATAAACAAATATTGACTATTTGCATGGTAACAAAAGAAGTTTTAAGAACTTATTAAGGTTGATTTGGTGCAGAAAACATTTTCTCACTATAATGCAATTAAATTAGAAGTCAACATAGCTACCCTGAAGACAGTGTATCCTGGTTTCTAGACTGGATGACAATTTGTCATTATTAATACAGTCCTATGCTGCATAACAACATTTGGGTTAATGATGGACACAGGCAACAGTGGTCCTAGACAGTTATAAGGCTCCTGTCACCTAGTGTCATTGTAGTAATGTGGTTATGCTATTGTAGTGCAACATGTTAGATGTTGTTATAAAAAAACCTACTGCACTCACAGTCACATGAAGTATGCACAGTCCATGACACTTGATAATGATAACTAATGACTATATTACTGCTTTGTGTATGACTATATTTTTACTGTCATTTTAGATTCTACTCTTCTGTTTATTAAAAAGAAAGTTAACTGTAAAACAGCCTCAGGCAGGTCCTTCAGAAAGTGTTTCAGAAGAAGATATTGTTATCATAGGGGATCACAGCTCCATGTGTGTGATTGACCCTGAAGATCTTACAATGGGACAAGATGTAGAACTAGAAGACAGTCATATGGATGACCTGACCCTGTGACAGCCACAGGAAACTAACACAAGTTCCTTGGATGAAATTTAGTTCTATGGACCTTTTTTTTTCATTCACTACTAAATTATTTATGTACATCATGAGGTCACAGTATTTGTCCTGCCCACATGTGGCCAAAAGCTACATAAAGTTGAGTCTGTGTTCCTGCCCTGGGGTTAAGTGCACTCTGTGCCTTTTAAATCAGACTAGATCCTTGATTCAGAACGTCCTTTCCATTTCACGCACTGGATTCCTAAACTCTAAGTGAGGTTAGTATACACTATTCTGTTGTACCATGAATAGGATTTCAGTCAACGTCCTATAATTTTTGAAGACCCAGCGGAACCACACTGTTCTTAGGGAGCAGTTCTTTATTGTCTGAATTGCAAGGCTTGCTTTTGGAAGCCCTTGGAGACCCTAAGAAGAGTGATCAATTGTATCCCTCCCAAACATATGTAGAAGTCATAACCCCTAGCACCTCAGAACGTGACCTTATTTGAAATAGAATTGTTGAGGTCCTTATGGTGAGTCCTCATCCTGTATGATGAGTGTCCCTATAAAAAAGGAAAATTTGGACACAGAGACACCCACACAGGCATATCACGATTTGCAGATGAAGACAGAGTTTGGGCGATGCTTCCCCAAGCCAAACCTTTACCAAAGCTTGCCCTAAGCAAGCAAAAGCTAGGAGGAAGGCATGGGGTCAATTCTCCCTCACAGCCACCAGTGCCCACACTGTTATCCCAGGACTTCTAGCCCACAGAACCGTGAGACAACAAAATTATGTTGTTTAAGCCATAACAGGCGCAGGAAGCTAATTTAGTTTGGCTGTCCCTATTAATTTGCTTGGGAGTTGTTCATGAGCACCAAGATGGGTCACGGCAATTGGAAAGTGAAAGACTCCATTTAAATTACATCTTAGGCTCGGCACCTGTGGCTCAACGGGCTAAGGCGCCAGCCACGTACACCTGAGCTGGCTGGTTCGAATCCAGCCCGGGCCCACCAAACAACAGTGACGGCTGCAACCAAAAAATGGCCGGGTGTTGTGGCAGGCGCCTGTGGTCCCAGCTACTTGGGAAGTGGAGGCAGGAGACTCGCTTGAGCCCAGGAATTGGAGGTTGCTGTGAGCTGTGATGCCATGGCACCCTATCCAGGGTGACAGCTTTAGGCTCTGTCTAAAAATAAATAAATAAATTACATCTCAGGTGATTTCATCCTAAGTGATTTTGGAATTAACTATATTAATAGCATTATATATTGCATATATAATAACAAACTGAATACCTTGTTATTTTACACACACATCGTTGGTAACCAAATTTATATCAACTTCTGTTTAAACAGCTCTTTTGGAAGGGCAAACTATTTCATAAATAATCTACTCCCTGACTCCTTGATTGCTTTTAGAAGTGTATTAGAACAGACGTAATCCAAAGCAAATTTAGCATTGCTTCTATTTGGAAAATATTTTAGTGGTTCAATTTAGAAAAAAAGATATTAGTTTAAATCAACAGATGGTGTCTTATTGTGAACACTCTTATGAAAATGGGTTAGTGTATAGTCCAAAAATAATTATTATTTGGGATTAATTCAATTTGGAATTCAATAATTTTTAACAACATTCCTCTGTGGAGCCAAGTCACTGATTATAACAATGTTCTAACTGTCAGTTAATTATAATGATCTGTTTCATCTATATCTAAGCTGTGGACATTGAGGCAGGCGGCTGTACCTTCCATGAACTTTGAAATTTAGTTCCACAAAGCAGAGGTATTTCTAGAGGCAAATAGAGGAAAAAGTATAAAAATCGCTACATATGCAGCTCATAAATGTTTAGATCTAGATAATGACATGTAATTTCTACTTATGCTTGCCATTTAAAATCAAATCTCTTGGTATCTTTAATCTAGCTCTTTGGAATGTTAAATGTTTTACTTGAAATGCACATTTAGTTTATAAGCAGCAATTTGGTGTTCTGTTTGCACAATGCATTGATATTAAATAAAGCACTGGAAAGAAGTAATCCATTACAACATTTTTCTCCTTTGTACAAACCCCTGCGTGCAACTCATGTCCTATTGCTTGCTGGATATGAAAAAAGATTAGAAGCAGCATGATTTCAGATCAAAGAATAGGATCTGACTCCCCCAGTGTTTTAAAATATTTAAATTTTTTCTCATTAAAGGAAAGCAACTCAACAGAATTCTAAATAAAACTAAATTTCAAGGAACTAATGTAGAATAATGAATACTTCAAGGTAGTATGTATTCACATTTTTTCCATTGTATTGAAAGAACAAGTCAACGTATTTGCTGAAGAATGCTACAAATATACTGAAATTTTACATGAGAGTATAGTCATCAATTGTTTTATTACATATCATATTTAAACTCAAATGACTTTTTGTTGCATGTGGTTGGACCTAAGAATATTTGAGGCTTATTTTATTATTATTATAATGAAAGGTAATGGGTTATTTATTTAAAGTTAGACTTAGTGTTTGAAAATGCTATTTCTCACTTTATGTTATAGGTCTGGCATTCTCAAGCTAAAAGAGAGGTGCAGAGGTAGGAAAAGTGTTTGCAAGGTTCTGTTGCTAATGGATGAATTTCTCATAGGAAGGGAAAAACTTCCTGTGACTTTATTAAGAATGATTTATGGTATTTATAAATTCTCTGTCTTTCCCATTTTTAAGACTATAGTTGTTTTTTTGTTCTATATGTTGTCCTTTAAATCAATGGAGAATAGTTTAATAAGTACAGTTGGCATTATTTCTTAACAATTTAGAAAAGACTACATACCCTTATCACACACCATACACAAAGTAAGTTACAGATGAATGAAAGAACTACATCTAAAGTATTTAAATGTACAGGAGAAAATATTTTCTAAAGTGTGTTTTTATACCATTAGAGTATGAAAGTCATTTGTTAATACGATACTAATATCAGAGGCATACAGGAAATGATTCAAAGTATTGATTGCCTAAAAACATACAATATTACTATATCAGGAAAGATAAAAGATAGATATAAAAAACTGGGGAAAATATTTATGCCGAGATAAATGTGTCAGAAACAATAGCATGCATAATTTTCATTTTATTATTTTTTGTTGAGACAGGGTCTTGCTGTGTTGCCCGGGCTTGTCTAGAACTCCTGGGCTCAGATAATCCTCTTGCCTCAGCCTCCCTAGTAGCTGAGATGGTAGGCATGAGCTGCCATGCCCAGCTCAGCATGTATACTTTAAAAAAAACCTTTTTATCAAAGCAAATATCCCTTTAACAGGTATTCAGTAACCATCTGATACGTCTGAGGTCACAGTCTCAATAGTCTTGAGACTATTCGCAAGATATAGATTAGACTCAAATGGGGTCCTCAAAGAGCTCCAAATCTATAGTTTTATTTCCATTGTTAAAAAGTTGATGTCAGTAAACGGTTATTTTAAAATTATAAAGCTATATCCCGCCTTAACATTTATAAATACAGCAAGCATTAGCTAACATTAATATCATAACTCCTTAGCGTTTATTGACTTTAGAATAATTAAATTTGGTGGCTCACAATATTCATGATGTAAGAGTGACAGACTGCTAAGCTCTAATTGACTTTTTTTTTGCAGACACATGTGTATTTTGTATAAGAAGATGACTATTTAGGCCTAACCTAATCCTTCAAATATAATTGAAAAGAAGATATCCAATTTTGCATGGCTTGTCATTGAGCTAGAGTTCCTTCCCTGTGTATGTGGAACAAACAGAGAAGATAATTAGAATTCCACTTGTCTTGAAATGTCAAGAAGGGCAGGTACGCTGTGACCTCGGCTTTAAATTTAAGCAAATATATGGGAGGATTTAAGGCTTCTCAACATGTTTGTCAAGGAATTTCCCCCAAGCACTAATATCTGAATAGCTTGAAAAAATATGCAAGAAAAGCCTTCTTCTCCCTTCCGATGAAGTTATGCTTAGCATGCTAACTGCAGCGCTGGAGCTTAGTTTCCGAATGGCAAAGAACATTTCCCCATTCTTTGTATGTTTGTGCTAAAATAACAGTCTCGTGATTATTATTATTACTCTCTGTGGTCCACATCTCTTAAGTGACCACAGTGGGGGAAGGCTTGCTTCTAAAGAATTTTAAAATGTGTTTTTAGCAAAGCTCTAACGACTTAAGGCTTTACCTTGCTGCCAGCAGTTGCATTTTATCTAAGAGGTGAAAAGCATGAAACTCACAATTATTTTAGGTCTCCATTAAGATATTGAACATTCTGTGGTGATTGGTTGCTGGTGACCTATATTGATAATTGGAAATACTACAACTTATTGTAAAGTTACTAAGTGTTAGCTATCATAATATGCATTTTATGCCCTTCTCTGTGATACAGGTAACTGCAGATGAGGAAACTAAGATTCAGAAAGGTTGAGAAACTTGCTAAGGTCACACAGCTAATCAGTAACAGCTATATTCAAAACCAGGACAGCCTGACTCCAAAACCCTACTATTCACCCATGACCTTGTCTCCTATCAGAATTCCTGCAGTAAACAGAAACAATTTAACATTTGTTCATTCACGCCCTCAGTGTGCTAGGCCCTAGTCTAGTCTAGGGCTAGGGTGGTGAAAGAGGCCAGGCTTGGTTCCTGTGCTCATGGGCCTCCATTCGATTGACACAGATAAATTTCTCAATGCTTAATTTAGCTGTGATAAAAACAAGGACAAATAATGTTTTTAAAGAAAATAGAGAGCCAGAGAGTCATGGGAATTTCGACTTTATGTCAGGGCCAAGGAAGGCCTCCCTGAAGATGTGTTAGCTGAAAGGAGACCTGTGATGAAGTGGGAGAGGAGGAAGTGGGGGCAGACATCTGGGGAAAAGGAGCCGCAAGTGCGAAGACCGTGAGCTGGGAATAGGTTTGTGTTTGAGGATCATAAAGACCAGTGGACACATGGAGGTCACTCTCCCCGGGCCCTGTCCAAGTGGCATAGGGGGGCACAGGGCTCTGCCTGGTGATGTCCAGTCCCTTCGCTGACATCACAGATGAGCTGGGCCTTTAGTATGCGCCTGCCTATTCCCACAGCTTCCCAGAGTCCTGTGGGAAACAGCCTTGGACTGAAATTCATCTTACATGTTTAAGAAAAATTGGCTTTAATCTGTTTTACTGTATTGAAAGATGAATATTTTGTTTTGCAAAAGTAAAAAAAAATAAAATAAGCCTGGTGGGGCTGGAGCAGGTAGAGGAAGGAAAGTGTGAGGGAAAATAAGCACAGAGACTGCTTGGGAGGCTGAGGCCACAGGATTGCTCAAGCCCAGGAGTTGGAAGTTGCTGTGAGCTATGACACCATGGCACTCTCTCGCTCAAAAAAAAAAAGAGAGGGAGGGAGGAGAGAGAGAAAGAGGGAGAGAGGGGGAGAGGAAAAGGGTGAGAGAGAGAGAAAAGAAAGGAAAGGAAAGGAAGGAAGGAAGGAAGGAAGGAAAGAAAGAGGGAAAGAAAGGGAAAGAAAGAGAGAAAACGAGCACAGCCAGGGCCATGGCAAAGGTGTAGGAGTTTATTTTTTAACATCTGGGATAGCTTGGGGAGGGTGACTCTGGCTGTGTGGAGCAGGGGCTGTACAGGGGAAAAAAGGGTAAACAGGCGAGAAAGAGGCAAGTGGATGCTGTGCCGAGAGAGAGGTGCGGGCCGAAATGGGATGGCAGTCGTGGTGATGAGTCATGACATTTGGGATCTGTGTGGAGAATTCAGGGGGCTTATTAATCTAGTTGGTAACAGGAACACAACTAGCAGGAGAATGGGACAAGGCAGACGTCCCTGTAAGAACGTCATCGTTGGCTGTAATTCCTTGCCATGTGTCTCCTGCATCCTGTCTGGGGAAGGCCAGGCCTGCAGGGGATGGTGGGGATTTGGAGATTACGAGAAGGTAGTTGTAACCTCCTTTGCATTGCTTGATAGTTCATTGAGTCATCAATTTGCCTTATGAATTAATAAGGGTTTATCATAATTCTAAGTAGGGTCCTCAAAAGAATTAAATCTGAAGACAAAAGGAATAGTTAAGTGAGTCTGATTATCACTGCACTGAGAATCACTGCAGGGGGCAGAGGGCCAGGAAGGAAGGGAAGAGCAAGGCAGGGCCGCTCTCCGTGGCTCATGCCTGTAATCCTGGCATTCTAGGAGGCTGTGGTGGGAGGATCACTTGAACCCGGGAGTCTGCGGTTTCTGTGAGCTAGGCTGATGCCACAGCACTCTAACCTGGGCAACAGAGTGACACTCTGTTTCAAAGAAAAGAAAGAAAAGAAAAGAAGGAAGGGAGGGAGGAAGGGAGGGAAGGAAGGGGCAGGGTTGACATGGAGGGAAGGCCCCAATCTGGATCCATCCATCAGTGAGCTAATCAGGGAAGGCAAGAGAAGCCTTGCAAGGCAGAGTGGAGAGAGAAGCCCCTCTGAAGAGGCAGACTCTGCTCCCTTCTTTCCTAGAGTTGCCTCTCCTCCCCAAAATGTATGTGCGTATGTGTCCGTTTGTGTGTGTGTGTGTGTGTGTGTGTGTGTGTGTGTGTGTGTGTCCCAGTGCTTTTGCTGAGCAAAGCCAAATTACCTCTTGCCTGCCCTCAGGGCTTCCAAACGGCCTGTGCTTGACCAACAGCCATCCAGAAAGTCTAAGGCTTTTCCTGCCAAAGGGATGCTACTCCTTTTCAGGGGTCTGTTGTAAACGGTAATATTCAAGCACAAGGGGATGGCACGAGTGGATAAAGAGGGCGTGAGATAGACCCAGATCAGAGAAAGTTGAAGACGTACAAGAATGAGGTTTTTGCCCTTGCTTTAAAATGTTGGTAACCGCTATGGATTCTCATGTCTACTGAAAGTGGTGAGTGTGTGGGGAGTGGGGAAGACTTCCCTAGACCATCCTATCTCAGGGTATTTGGTCCAAAAGGATTAAAAGTCATGACCCGTTGTGCACCATTGCTTGAAATGTATTTATTAAGCACAGATGACTGTTGGTTTGGGTTTTGTTTTGTGATTAAGTGTAAAGTACACAGTTAAAAACTTTATAAAGCTCTTTTCCAAGGAACGGAAACTTTACCTGGCTGCTGAGATAGACAAGGCTCCTGGGGTGCCTCTTCTCCTGCACCTCAGGGGTTACTGTAGCCGAAGGCATTAGAGCCAGCATTTCTCTAATGAAAATCTCTTCAAAGTGACGCAGGCTGTGTTTTTCCCCCCAGGGGATCTGTGAATTACCTGTGGATATTTGTGAGTTCACATATGAGCATTGCTTTTGTTTCCCCATTGGATGGCTTCCTTCTATGCTGCGTCAGTTTTCAGCTGTCTTATTACAAAGCTCAGAGTTTCGGGAATCCAGCTACTCTGCTAAATCCCTGTTGATGGTGGTGAGGGCACCTCATAATCCTAGAATAAGCCTGTGAGATAAGAGGAGCTGAGGTGGTTTTACCAGAAACAGCGACATTCACACCCACGGCTAATGTGGCCAAGGCTTATCTGCCCACCTGCAGATAAGCCGTGGCTACCACAGCTGGACAGCCTACTCTGCTGATGTGTGTGTGTGAGATATTAATAGGGTCACAGCATTATGAAATCAAGTCACGTTTTAGCAGCCACTCTAAATAGGAGAATTCACGGGACCTGGGCAGGCACAGACGCTAGCACCCTCCCAGGAACATTCATGATATAAATATTTCCAGCCAGGCTGAGTCCGGAAGCTCCCTGGCAGACAACAGAAAAGCCCCAGGTGTTCCCAGACACTGTCTCCACCCTTGCAAATGGAGAGTTGCACTTGATGGCACGCTGCGGGAGCATTTGCCCTGGATACCTCGGGACCCAGCTGTCTCATAGATTTTGTGTTTAGAAACTTGTGCTGCTTTCAGGTTTCCTTCTGGAAGTCAGTCAGGGTATTACAGAAGAAGTGACTCGGTCTTTCCACTCTTGTATAGCAAAGGCTGCTCTGACTTCTGTCTGAAAGCTCCATCTTCTTGCCTTTAATGCTTCCCACCTAAATAGACTATGGAGATTGGGTAAAGGAAAGATTTCCAGGCAATTTGTCACAAGGCTTTGAAGACATGGTTTCCTATTGCGCTGAAAGAATTCATATAGCTTCCCACATGCAAAGTTTATTTTAGAGAAATAATTTATATATGGGATAAATAGAATAGAATGGAGAGCCAAATAAATCCTCACATTTACAGAAAATTGATTTTCAACAAGGATGCTAAGACAATTCAATGGGGGAAAGAACGGTCTTATCAACAAATGGGTTTTAGGGAAACTAGATATCCATGTGCAAATGAATAAAGTGGGAACCCTGCCTCATACCCTCATACCATGTAAAACAATTAACTCAAGATTGATCAAAGACCTGAATGTAAGAGCTAAAACTATAGCATCCTTAAAAGAAACCAAGGTGTAAATCTTCATGATCTTAGATTAGGCAATGGTTTCTAAATTATGACACTAAAATCATCTATAAAAACAGATAATTTGGAGACCACCAAACCAAAACAGTTTTGTGCTTCAAATGATATCATTGATAAATTGAAAAGACAACCCAGAGAATGGGAGAAAAGTTTTGGAAATTTATATTTGATAAGAGAGTCTTACCTGGAATATATACAAAACAATCATAATGCAATAATGGGTAAATAATCCATTTAAAAATGGGAAAGGGACTTGAATAGGCATTTCTCTAAAAAAGACATTCAAATTGCTAATAAACAAATGAAAAGATGGTCATTCGCTATCAGATAAATGAAAATCAAAACCATAGTAAGATACCACTTCATACATCTCTCGGTTTAGCTTCAAAATTTTTTTTCAAAAGACACCACTTCATACCTTACTAAAATAGCTATAATCAAACAGATCATAGTAAGGAGGAGGTTACTAAGGTTGGCAAGGATGTGGAGAAACTGGAACCCTTAAATACTGTCCACTGCAGGTCGGAATGTGAAATGGTACAGCTCCTTTGGAAAACAGTTCCTCAATCACAGAGTTACCATGTGACCATCAACTTCACTCCTAGGTATATACTCCAAAGAAATGAAAACATATATTCACCAAAAAACTTGTCCACAAACTTCATAGCAGCACAATTCATAATAGCCAGAAAGTGGAAATGACCTAAATGTTCATCAAACTGATAAATGGACAAATAAAATATAGTATGTCCATGCAATGGAATATTATTTGACAATAAGAAGAAATGAAGTACTGATACATGCTGTTACCTGCATGGCTCTTGACTACATCATGCTAAGTGAAAGAAATACGTCACAAAAGGATGGATGTTGTATAATTCCACTTACATGAAATATTCAAAACAGGCAAATTTCTACAGAGAGAATGTACATTAGTGGTTGTGTAGGGCTGGGAAGGATTGTGGAAAAATGGAGAGTGATGCTAATGGGTACCGGGTTTCTTATTAGGGTGGCGATACAATACTATGAAATTGATTGTAGCATTAGTCAGACACCCCTACAAATATACTTAAAAAGCATCCAATTATACATTTTAAATGGGTAAACTGTACACTATGTAAATTATGTCTCACTAAAGAAGATATTTTTAAAAATTACAAAAAAGAGACAAGTAGGAAATATGTAATATGTCACTAATTATAGATATTTTCCCTGCATTTTTTTTTCTTTCTTTGCTTTTATTTGTTTTCCCGGGTGTTTCAGACATCTCTCAGAGAGAAAACATCTGAAGCAAAGATTTACAACTCAGTGTATGGAAGCCACAGATTTGGGGAGAAAAGGCTAGAGGAAAAGATGATTGCGATATAGTATTTACATTTACGATTTGCTCTTTGCCCGTGTTTGAGATTTAGTTCTTTACTTTGCACCTGTTACCACATACTAGCTATTATCTCTCCATAGAGATGCAAGTTCTTTGGAATTGTAATAAAATGTCCTCAGTTCCTGGGCAAAACTCGTCCACTGAGAATCAAATATAGTTTTCAGCCAAGTTGCTTCCTCTAAATTGCCATATGAGAGGCAGAAGAAAGCAGAGAGGCAGCAGATATACTGTTTTCTCCTAGTTTGTGGTAAAAATTAGACCTCTGTCAAGATCAAAGAAGAGTCCATTATTTCGCTAACTAAACTCTTACCCTAAGCTGATTATAGGAGGAATTATTTTAAAGGAACTGTCTTCGAGAAAGAAACATCAGAGGGTGGCAGGAGGAATCATGGGATGACATGTCTTCAGTGCCTTTCTTCTCCAAGACAAACTGCAGAAGAATAGGCACAGAGACTGTGGCAGAAATACCTGGTGTGATGTACCCTGGGATATGGGATCAGTCTACTCCTGTCTAGACCAGAGACTTTGTCTGACCGTAGCAACTCAGTTACCTCCGGCGACCCTCAACTTTCTCAACTGCAAACTGAGGGCAGTCAGTTGAGAATGTCTTTCCTGACTAACTGCCTATGACTTCATGATGTTATAATCTGATCTAGAATTCTCTGGGATATCAATGCTAAATGAGGATACAGGGAGATGAATGAATATTGTAGAGGAATAAATATTGCACCCAGTGTGTTAATGAATCGATGTCATGGTAAAGATGCAATTTCATAATTTTTCCTGGCTTCTGGAGCTATAACTGATTAGCATAGAATTTTAATTAATGAGTCAAACAGAAAAAAGCGTGTCTATTATTTTGGTAACCCATAAGAAGATGAGTCCAGGCTCGGTGCCTGTGGCTCAACAGGCTAAGGTGCCAGCCACATACACCTGAGCTGGAGGGTTCAAATCCAGCCTGGGCCCGCCAAACAACAATGACTGCTGCAACCAAAAAATGGCCAGGCATTGTGGCGGGCACTGTAGTCCCAGCTACTTGGGAGGTGGAGGCAGGAGACTCACTTAAGCCCAGGAATTGGAGGTTGCTGTGAGCTGTGATGCCATAGCACTCTATGCAGGGTGACAGCTTTAGGCTCTGTCTCAAAAAAAAAAAAAAAAAGAAGAAGATGAGTCCAACAGACCTGTTAATTCCCAAACTTAGGTTCAAATAACTAACTGACAGGTTCCAAATGACACATGCTTGATTGACCACAGTGAAAACTTAAAAATTCTGAATGTTGGATGACCACAAGTTCAACTTGAATCAAGTTTGATGGGGCTACTTTTAATTTTTTACTTTTTTTTATTGTAGCATAATTTACATACAGTGAACAATCTTGTCAATTGCATACATCCAAGCCAATCCCTACCCCTGTCAAGATATAGAATAATTCCACCTCCCAGAAAAAAACATTCAGGTTGCCTCCCCGTCAGTCCCCCTCCAAAAGCCAACACGGACGGATTTCTTTCAGCATACATTAGTTTCTTCAGTCTTGGAACTTCATAAATGGAATCATGGTATATGTGCTCTTTTTTGTCTGGTTTCTTTCAGTGAAATGTTTTTCAGAGTCATCCATTTTATTGCATTTATCAGTAGTTTCTCACAGATTGGATTCCCTGGGAAGATACAACAGTTAGCACGTGAGGCCTTTATTAAGGTGTGCTCTTGGAATCCACAAGTTTGGGAAGGAGGGGAAAGAAGCTGGATTGAGCGGAGGGGAAGTGGAGCCGTGAGGTGGCTCCAGCACCAGCTTCTGCTCACCCAGTAGGAACCCCAGCCCTGGACAGCCTGGTTGAGTTATCTGAAGATGTGGCATGGGGGCCTTTATGCCCACCTGTGTTGATGAGCCATTTATAATCTATAAAAAAAACTTTTTTCAAAAAATATATTAATTTTAGCTTACTGTAGCTTTTTACTTTATAAGCTTTTTACTTTTTAAAACTATTGGACTCTCTCATAATAATACTTAGTTTAAAATACAAACTTAATGTACAGCTGTACAAAAATATTTTCTTTCCTCATATCCTTATTCTATAAGCCCTTTCTTTTCTCATTTCCCCTTTCCTTTCCTTTCCTGATGGAGTTTAATTCTGTTGCTCAGGCTAGAGGGTCGTGGCATCATAGCTGACAGCACCCTGAAACCCTCAAACTCTTGGGCTCATGCTATTCTCTTGCCTCAGCCTCTGAGTAACTGAGGCTACAGACACCAGCACAACACCCACCTAGTTTTCTATTTTTAGTAGAGATGGGATCTCTCTCTTGCTCAGGCAGGTCTTGAACTCCTGAGCTCAAGCAACCCACCTACCTTGACATCCCAGAGTTCTAGGGTTACAGATGTGAGCCACTGTACCTGGCCCTAGCTTTTTTCAATTTAAACTTTCTGGTTTGTATTTTTTACTTTTTAAATTTTGGTTAGAAACTAAAACACTAACGCACACAGTAGGCCTACACAGGGTGCGGCTCGCCAACATCACTGTCTTCCAACTCCATACCTTACCCCACTGTACGTTCTTTAAGGACAATTACGCACATGGAGCTGCCACCTCCGACAATGACAATGCCTTCTGAAATACTTCCAGGAGGACCTGCCGGAGGCTGTTTTTGAGTAGGAGTACATTCTACACTAATGATTGAAAGTATAGTCTGGTAACACACAAATCAGTGCCAGACTTGTTTTGTCATCGAGTATTAGCACCATATGTAATTGTATGTGCTGGACCCTCAAGTGACTGGCAGCACGGTAGGTTTGCATCTCCATCACCACAAACGTGGGAAATGCCTTGTGCTACAACCTTACGGTGGATGTTCCTAGGTCATAGGGATTTTTTTGGCTCCATTATAACCTTAATAGGACTGTCATCCTATACATAGTCTGTTTTTGATGGAAGTATCATTATTTGGCACATGACTGTACATTTAGATAATTTCCCTTAATAGTAGTTACGTTTTACTGATCAATTATGTTCTAATCATTTCACAAGTATTACATCAGTTAATCCTCACGATTGATTCAGGGAGGGTCTTAGTTTGTTGCTGTAACAGAATGCCAATGCCTGGGTAATTTCTAAATAACAGAGGTTTATTTACCAATGCCTGGGTAATTTCTAAATAATAGAAATTTATTTAGCTGACAATTCTGGAGGCTGAGAAGTTCAAGATCTTGCAGGCCAGCTTCTGATGAGGGCCTCATGCTTCATCCTAACATTGTGGAGAAGTGGAAGGGCAACGGAGTCTGTGAAAAAAGGGGAGATAAAGCAATCATCCCCCACTTTCACGTTTGCTCTCTCAAAAACTAACCCCAGTCCCTTGAGAACCACATTAATCCCTTCTTGAGGATGGAGCCCCCATGACCTGAACACCTCTCCCTATGCCCATTTCCCAACACCACCTCATCGAGGAACCAAGATCCCAACACATACTCAAAAGGTCACCTCCCTTTAAAAATGAGAAAATGACTGGGGAGGATTTAGTTGTTTCATTCATTCAACAAATATTTATTAATTCCCACCATTATGCACAAGGATAATGCAGTAAACAAAAAAAAAATGTTTTCATTTTGATGGAACTTACATCCATTAATAGGAGATAAAATTTATCTGTCTGTCTCTCTAGTGCATGTTTCATTTTTCTCTGCTATTCAGCTTACATTTTAAATTTTGTATAGTGATTAGAAAGATATAATGATGTCTACTAACCACAGTTGGATGCCTAACACTTGCAGCTTTGGGTCCAAATAATTGTTTGATGATTGAGAATTGATTGGAGGTCACAGGCCTTGCAGCTTGGACTCTTTGAGCTCTAACAGATTTAAAAGACTTCCTAAGAACTGCTTCAGATAGGTTGGATGGGTGAACAATTCCTCTCTGACAATACATATGCTTCTTGACATACGATGGGGTTACATTCTGATAAATCAATTATAAGTCAAAAATATTGTAAGTTAAAATGCATTTAAAACCTTGATAAACCCACAATAAAGTAAAAAAATCATAAGCTGATCCATTATGTCTAGGACCATTGGTATAATAATTTTGAATGAAATATAATGTAAGTTCTTAAAAGCCACACTTTTTGATGTATGAACTATGTTTCTTCTCAGGTAGTGGCTTTTGTATATGTTCCTGGCTGTGGCCTTCTCTGGACTCATGGGAAGGTACTAGGTTGACCATCATGGCTGCTATGCTGTCTTCCCAATGTCTCTTCCTAAATTCAGATTAGACTTCTGCTAAACCCTACTCACTCTAGACCTCCCTTCCAAGTAATATGGATTATCCCTCATGTTAGTTATCTATGGTTACATGGTAATATTACCACAACTTTAGCTGCTTAAAAGAACAAATTATCTCTCAGATTTTGTGGGTCAGGAGTTAGAATATTACTTAACAGGGTTCTCTTCTTAGGGTTTCAGAGTCTCACAAAGCTGCATTCAAGGTGTCAGCCAGGGCTGTGATCTCATCTGAGACTTGACTGAGGAAGGATAAGCTTCCAAGCTCACGTTTGCTGGGGAGCTTTCCACTCCTTGCAGAGAGCCAGCCTGCCAGACTGAGATCTCGGTTACTTGCTGGCTGTGAGACGGAGGTTGCCCTCTGTTCCTTGCCTCCTGGCCTTCTCCATGTGGCAGCTCACAACAGGGAAACTTACTTCTTCCTAGAATATGTGGAGTAAAGATGTTACAATCTTAGATGACATTAATTGCTTACTCACAATCACATGCATTGTGACCATATTCCATTGGTTAGAAGGATGTCTCAGGTGCCTCCAATTTCAAAGGGAGCAAACTATACAACAGTGTGGATACAAAGGGGCCACCTTAGCATCTGTCTAACCACTCCTAATGTCAAGAAGCATTTATTATTATTACCTCAGTTGGTCAAATGTTTCCTTCCTCCAGTTTGTTCATGTGTACACAGTGACTTTTCAGTTAATGGATGTCCATTTTTTACAACACTGCCATATTTCAGTCAAATAAATTTTGAAGAAAAGATATAGGACAGTAACCCCAGAAGAGAAATTGAACAAGAACTTTAATTGAAACATGAAAAACTTAAAATGTGTGTATTTAGTATGTGCATATAAAATGTGATTATGGCAATATCCAGATCCCATGTTTTCTCAGTTACTACATTAAAAAACTTACCCACTCATTTGCAAATGGTAGTCTCTTAACACTCATGCTTCCCGAGAGGCCCAACAGTAAACCTACCCACAACGCTTTTACTACATCCTCAATCTCCTTTTCCTACTTCTCCTGGTACCCACAGATCTAAATAGACCTGTACCTATCGATACACATTAGGTTCATCCATTCATTTATATGTAAAACAAATACTTACTGAGTCCACACTTGTGCCCTGACTCTGTGCTCGTGTCACATTGGTGAATGAGACATGGCTACCAACTGGCATTTGGTCCAGTGAGGGAGACAGATGAAGAACAGTCATGGAGTGTGTTCCACTGAGGAGGTTGTATGGAAATACAAAAGACAAAGGGCTCAGAGGACTTGACGTCTAAGTGGCATGCCCCATAGAAGACACAATATAAGAGAAACGGAGGCCAGATATTGAGTCCCTCAGTATAAGTAGACATAGAAAATAAAACATTGAGAGAGGATGAGTCTTTTAGATAGAATAGAAGACAGAGATGAACAGAAGTTTGAGAACCAAGGCTTTAGATAAATCTAGATAGAAGATGGGAAGAAAAGAAGCCATGAATTTTAAGTAAATGCAGTGTTGTATGCTGTGAAATAAAGTCTCTTCAAATGGCAATATCAGTTTCCAGGTACTAGATACTTCTGTATTGAAATAAATAATGGAATACAACTAAAATATTCATAGTGAGTTTGCATAAAATGAAAGAAATCTAGATGAAGGAAGGCAATATCTAAGATAGAAACAAAGTAAAAATTATCACTCTGAAATCACAGACCCAAGTGGGAAATGTATATTACTAATGTTGACTGTTTTATTAATAATGCAGTTAAACACAACAGTATTCAGCATTGGTCCACAGAAACAAATCACTGTATGAGTCATTTTTCACAAAGCAACACTGTATACACACCTATAAAGAAGAAATCAAATAATCTAAAGAGATAGTGGAATCCTTAAAACTTCAATATGAATTTTGGGATATTTTTAACAAAACAAAATCGATAGCATTTTCTCTTGCAAGATCAATAGATAAACATATCTTTTAAAATGTAACATTACTTTTGAAAAAAAAAAAACCTTTTAGGTAAAAATTGTTTCTTATATATTGGGCCCCTTTTTAGCTTGTAAAAATTTCCCTTGTGCATTCTCCAAGTGGAAAACCCTCTGCCTGGAGAAGTTGGAGAATGGAAACCCTTTGGTCAAAGGTGCCTCATTGCATTGGAAGGAGGTGTGTAGATTTAAAATGGCAATATTCCAAGCACATTTTGTATTTCTATTTCTTAATTGTGTGATTATATGATTTTGCCCTGAATAAATCTTGTTTTAATGAAAGATTAAGTCAGAGCACCTGCAAGCTGCACGGCCCCACCCCCTTTCTCAGCTCCCATCTTTATCACCTGTTTGGAGACTATGTCTAATTTCCCTAATTGAGAAGTAATTTGTAGTTACTAAAATCCACTTTTTATATTAAAAGGAATAGGTATAACTTCCTCTAGAGAGTTGTTTACTTGCAGGCATTTCTTGAGTTTAAGCATTAATAAAACTATGCTTTTAGCAACTAACCATATAGTATTTTTTTATTTCCTACTTTAAAATACCAGGAACATAAACATAAAGAACACTTAAAGTTAAGCCTTTTAAATATAAGAAACTACTTATTTTGTGTGTGATTCCCTTAAGATATCATTCGAAGTTGTAAAGATGCCATTGTACTGAAAATAACACATTTTACCAGAGATATTTAAACTAAGGAAATAAAAGTAAACAGCGGGTAAGAGTTCTTCATCTGCTTTTAGGTATAGAATGATGAGCTATTGAATAAGGAAAGTGGTTTAAATAACACTAAAAATGCACCTCTCTTTTTCCCTGAATGTAAAATAATAAGTTTTAGATTCATCTTCCTAGTAGTGCTTGTGGTTCTAAGACTACCAGCTACTTCTGTTTTGATGTTGCATTGTCTTTATCCATATTCCAATGACTTTTTCCATTCATAGATGGAGAGCGTTCTCAGAACATACTGTGTCAACCCTTGTTTTTCACATGGATGAATGAAGGTACCCAGTATACCAAAGCAGTGAATCCCCTCTCTTGATTTTTAGATCCTGTTTCATTGGGGCCCTTACTTTTATTATTCCCTTCCTCTCTTTTTTTATCCCTTCCCCCACTTTTTGGCTTCAACATTTTAATATTGACCTAATTCATTTAACTGATTATATGAGTTCTCCCTGAATAAATTTTTCTTTGTTGCTTTTTAATAAATGCACTTAAGGTTTTTTTTTCCTCCTTTTTTTTTTATTATATCATGGTTGTGTACATAAATGTAATCACGGGGTACAATGTGTTGGTTTTAAATATATCTATAATTACCATGATAGCTTCATCCCACGTTTTGTGGTGTATTCATTGTTGTTTAGTTGTAAACATTTTATTAAGTTACACTATAATCTCATGTTTCTTAGGAGCATTTTTTTTTTAGCTTCCAAAAACACGTGAGAGGGGTTTTTGTCTCTGTTTTTAGCTATGTTTTTCTTGTTGGTTTTTAATTTAATTATGCCATGGTCAGAGATTGGGGATTGTTTGGTCTTAATTTGTTCATATCAATTGTTTATTACTGTGCTCAAAAATGTCTTTGCTTTCCCATCTTACTTGTCTTAAAAGCCAAATTCTATATGGTGAACTCTTCCACTCCACCTCCTGCACTGTCTACTCCAACCACACTGGCCCTTGTCGGTTCCTCAAACACGTGACATGCTCTTATCTTTTATTCGCTGGCACCCTCTTCCCCCACAAAGCCACGGGGTTAACGCCACTGCTTCCTTCCAGTTTTCACTTAAACATCATCTTCTCAGTGAGGACTAGTGTGACCAAACACGCCAGTCCAGTCTCTCTTACCTTGCCCCGTTTATTTCATAGCACTTTTCATCTTCTAAATTGCTATAAAATTTACTGATTCATTAGGTTTTTTTTGCTTATTTTCTGTCCTTTATTAGCATGTAAGCTCTGTGAATGCAGGTGTTTGTGCTTTCCGTGTCATTCTATATGCCAAGTCCCTAGAACTTGATACAAAGGAGGCCCATCATAAATATTGGTTGAGTGAATGTGGAAGCAACAATGAATTCTTATTAATGTAGACATACTGTAGTATAAATCCAATGTATTTTCATAAAATAGGAATGCAGTAAAATATATTTGAGACCCAAATGCCCATTAACTGGTAAATTGATAAATAAACTTCAGCATAGCCACACAAGGGAAGACTGCTCAGAACAAAAGGAAAAACTAGGCTCACAGAACAACATGGATGAGTATCAGAATCATTAAGGGAAAGAACCCAGATACAACAAACTGTGTATGCTGTTATTCCATTGATATGGAATTTTAGAAAAGTCACAACTCTAGAGATGGAAAGTAGGTCTGCAGTGGCCTGATGCGGGGTGGTCTGGGGTGCCTGCAGAGGGAGGAGATGGGAATCCTGAGAGTTCTCAGAGTTGCCTGAAATGTGATTGTGGTGGTTGGTGGTTGCTTTACATAATTGTCAAGACTGGTTGAACTGTTTACTTGAAACAGGTATATTTTAGGCTTTGGAACTTCCTCCTCAAAAGCTACAAGCAATAAGCAAATGCAGTTAATACTGACTGAATACTATCAGAATTAATCTTGCTTTCATTTAGAAAGCACTTTATAATATTGAAGCACCTTCAGAATGAATTACCAGCTCTGTGTGGGGAAAGTGGATTTAGGAACTACTAAAGCTCAGAGCTCTCCTGGCATCATCCTTAAGACTTGGAGGAATGAACTTCTGTTTCTCAACTGTCAGGGTCGCTCACCTGTAAGCCACACACTCACGCTCCACTACATACACACTGTGAACCCCCTACTGTGAACCCTCCATAGGTCTCCACCTCACTTATCCTCTGCCCATGCACTAGAGGTGCTGTACCCCTTAAACGTCCTCTGTTGAGGATTCTAGTTGAGTGATCTGATGATGATTTAATTGTGTGGCACATAAAAAGGAGTTGATAGTCTGTTTCCATAGATTCAGCATACTGTTACCAAAATCAAAAAAGTATTTTGGTGTTTTTTTGCCCATATTTGAAGTTGATGGTGGTTTTTGGTCAATATTTGAAGTTACTATCATTAAAGAGATAACATAAATGCTTATTTTTTTATCTGATATATATATATATATATATATATATATATATATATATATATATATTGAATGATTCCATGTACCAGGCATTTTGTTAGTTTATAGGAGTGGATGTGACGGCTAACAAAACAGTGATTTGGACCTTACTTTATTATTTTATGTATGCTGATTCATCATTATTAAAGACGTCTTTAAGGACTGTTCTCCATAGTTTGGGGAATACCAGAATCTCAAGCACTATGGATGAGTAATTTGCTTTGCTTTTGAAATGAAGTGCAACAAACTATGGACAATGTCTTTGGAAAAGGAAATTCCAGCACCACCCCTTGTGGTCTTTCTTTTCCAGAGTAAATCTTCCAACTGTTGATCTCAACCACTAAGCAAGCACACGTGAGTCACACCCTGCCCTCTGCAGAGACTCACTCAGGGTGAGGCAGAGGCAAGGCATTTTGTTAATCCTTTCAGCTTGAGCAAGCAGAAGAAGGAAAACTCAGGAAATAAGTCATATAAAAATATGAGAACAATAGGAAAGCAAAGCCTGTCTTACAGGTTTGTTTCCTGTTCTAATACTTGTAGAATGTGGTCTTCTCTTCTCCTGATGCTTAATATAACTAGAATGTCCTAGTTATAATTCTCAACAAAAGTTCTCCTTTGTTAGCATTATCATGTGAGAACTAATAGCTCTCTCAGAATTGTCAGAATAAAAGCTATAGTAACCATGTAGTTGCAATTGCTAGAGAGTAATACTTTAAAAATAAATACTAGAATTTCCACTGAAACCATCATATCCAGTAAAACTTCCCTCTGCTTTTCAGTAGTTATAAATCTCTAAGTAAGCTGCCTCTTACAACAGGGAGCCAAGTTTTGAAGAAATAAAGTTTTTTAAAACTGGAAGATTTTCTAGTAAACCTCTGAATAACTGAATATTTATAAAACTTTCCTCTATCAGTTTTAGTGTCCACTAAGTTTTAATACCTTTCCTTCCCATTAACAAAGGGGTTTTGTATGGTTACAATTCCTATTATAGAAGGAAATGTCACTAATTCACAGGATCTTTATGACCAAAGTCAGAGATAAGAGGGTCAGTTAATATCTTCATCTACACATACCCGGTCAGTTACAACCATGGTCAGTTACAACCACCGCTGCTTCCCACGTTACTGCTGTTCTGATCAACCATTTCATCTCTTGGGACTCTGCCAAACTCTCCCCTCCCTCTACGGTTCCTCTAGCCCCAACTGCTGGGGTTTCAGGGTGGGTTTTAGCAGAGCCGGTGGTATCTGCACAAGGCAGAGACCCAGGATGAGTATTCATGGCCTTTGTGTTCTGATGGAGGAAAGTTCACTCTTCCCAGTCCAAGCTTAGATTTGGCTGCCCAGAAAAGTCTGGCAGTGACCTAAATTACAGGATTTGGTAGTGGCGCTTGTAGTAACTATTAACACTCTAGCCACTAAATTGTATGCCTACAATTTGGACTTTGACCTAGTAGTAAAGGACTTTCCCACAAATAGCCTAGATTGCTAACATTTTAGGCTTATGTTTGCTTTAACTTTTATCTAATAGATAATAGTGGCTTCCATTCATGCCAAGTGCAAGTGTCACTTTGGGTACCCCAGATGGGTGAGTTTAAGAACTCTCACATCAGACGAGCCAGGGAAATCTGTGTTATAGGGTTGAATACTTCAAAATCTCCTAAGTACAACTTCTTCGTCATAAAGGCATACCGGTTTCCAGAAGGAGAAATTCTATTTTAATAATCCACTCAATTTAATGTCTTACCAGAAGTAAATGAATAAATCACTTAAGTTTTTTTAAGGGTTGAAAAATATTTAGGCTGTTCAATGGAAAAGCAGTAGATGCCATCATTCTACATTTTTGCAAAGTTTAATATAAGCTATTCCTCAAATTCAGTCATGGCACAAGTTAATGGCAGTGCATTATGACAGATAAAAGAAGTGGTGTGCTGAAGGCTGTACTCACAGTCGCATAAGCTAAATTGTCAAATTGCAAGGAATTTTGCGAGCCAGTTAACATCAATTTTGCTAGCTGGTTGATAGGTTGTAGAATCAGCCATTATAAGAGAATTTACATCACAGAAATTGGCAAACAGTACAAATTATAAATCAGTCTGAGGCCCCACCCTGGCCCACAACCCCCAGCCCAAACCAGTTGTTAAGCACTCAGCAGGATATTGCTGGATAAGGGATTGGTTTAGAAATATAGAACAAAGAGTAGGATCCATGGGTTAAATGCTAAAGAATTATAAATGCAGTATACATGACTTCCTCAGAGTTAAGTATTGGCACTAATCTTGTTCAGCAATTCTACAAATTCCGTGGAAAGAGGTGGAATGCAGAAAAATGTCCATATTTCTCAGATGACATTAAATATTTCCAGAGTTAAAACTATAAGCCCATGGGATTAATACCCAGAACTCTTAGTAAAATGGTGTGAGTTCTAATAAGGCAAGAGTGAGGCAATTTGGGAGGGGGGGAGGGAGTTATCTTAAAATATCCTTGCTAAAT
Source organism: Perodicticus potto (assembly GCA_963574655.1). Classification (NCBI taxonomy): domain Eukaryota; kingdom Metazoa; phylum Chordata; class Mammalia; order Primates; family Lorisidae; genus Perodicticus; species Perodicticus potto. The sequence continues at coordinate 54,797 of CAUYRH010146331.1, read as the reverse complement.
GATAAATTCTAACATTTATGTTATGGCCTAGAAATAAAATTTAGGGATTTATGCAGATTTTTTTCTATGTTCATTAGTATAACTTGGTAGCTGTGATTTTTAAAAGCCACTTAGATGCCAAGCTCCACCCACCAGAAGCTCTGGAAACAATGTGGAATAACTGTCCCACCCTTAGAAAGAAACCTTAGTGTATACTTTCTGCAGTTTTGGTTGACATGCTTCAAGGATAATGTCAGAGAACTAGAAGAGTTTCAGAGAAAGTCATGTAACCTGATCAGGGGATTATAAGAATCCTAGATGAGGCTAAAGATTCTAGCAAATCAGGAAAGGTCTTGAATAAGGTAAATATAGATGTATTAAGCAAATCCTGAAAAACTGGAACTATAGAGCACCCCCCTTGATGTTTGAAAGAAGAATTCATAGAAGAAATAAAAAGATATACTTTCATTTCTCAAGGAAAAGGAATGATAGGTGGTAGCAACCTCAAGTCTCAACTTCTATTGATTTTTAAAATATTTTTTACTTACATCTTTATTATTAGCAAAATGCATATTTCCTCTATTCAGTGACTTCCTTTGTCAGTTAGCTTCTGTCAACAGGAGCAAGAGTGGGACAGTTTCCCAATTCAACTTAAGCGTTCTTTGTTTGTTTCTTAAGGCAACTTAAAGAAAAATGGTAGAGTCAGCCATTATAACTGCTTACCCTCACTCTTTATCTTCCCAAAGCGGGATGTGTTCCCCAAACACATTTTTATACTTAAAAGGAAATTTAGTTATGATTAACTTCACGTACTAATTGGAAGTCATATTTTGGTTACATCTTCAGTTTCATTAAAAAAAATCAGGATTTCTAAAGAGTGAATTAAACAAAAGGAAGTAGATATTGATCATAGTTTTCTAGGGAAAAGATCTTGCCCACAATGGAGGTTGAGTTATTTGGGTGTGAAAAAAAAAAAAGTAGGGCAACTTACTTAACTATGATGAAATAAATAAGCAAGTGTCTTTCACAAAAAATAAAACAAGGTTCTGCATGATCTTAATAAAACAAACTTTAGGGAAAGAGTTAGTTTAGAGTGGACTGGCTAGGAGAAACTCAAAATGAAGGTTATGGTAAGTGACCTACATACATTGCACTTTTCTTTTTTTACTTTTAGATGTTGAAATATGTACATTCAGAAAAGTGAACAAATCAGTGTTTATAGCTCAAAGGATTTTTGTGAAATGAATATATCCAGAGACCACTATCCAATCTGATGCACCATATGTATATGGTATGTTGCAAATACCGCATACATGTAGAGTGCATGTGGATTACTCATCATGTTTGTAAATACCAAGGGTATTTATTGGTATTCATACTTTTAAGAAGACAGAAATTTAACAGATATAGTAGAGTTTAATTCTACTGTCAGGGGTTGTTGTTGTTTTCACCTTTTGTGTATTTTAAACACCTGACTTCACAGTGATTCTTTTGAAATATAGGAGAGGTGAACATCCCTGAGTTTCAGGTGGGAGACAGGAAGTGTATACCGTGTTGTTGATCTCACACATGGATCCATCATTAGGATTTGTTGTCCAACCTGACTGAGGCCATTAATTTTGGTTTTTAAAAAATTGGCTTGCATAACAGACATCTAAAGGGCTGGAGTACTGCAAACAGAATGTAAGGAAGGAACTAACTTTAAAGAAACAGGTTTTCTTAAATTAAGTACCGTGACTAAGTGCTTTAATTCCCGTTCTTTTAGCCCTAAAGGATCATTTGACCTTGAACCTTTTATCTTCAAGAGGAGTACCCGGAAAGCCTGAACTCTACTACCCTGGGGGCGAGGGGTGCCAGTCGGCCAGTCTCCAGCCTGGGCCTCCCCGCGTCCCCTGCCCCCTGCTTCTTCGCCCATCCCCTTGTCCCCCTCTTCCCCTCCCTATCGCCGTCGCCCCCCTCCTTCCTCCCCGTGACCTCTGACCCCAGCTAATCTGCATAGAGGAATGACAGGCATCCGCTGGGCAGGATCCGCCGCGCCGGCTACGGCCGGCAGGGCTGGGAGACCCGCGCAGGGGAGAAGGTGAGGGGACCGGGCGGGCAGCTGCACGGAGGCCGGGAAATGAACGTCTGGAAGTCTGGCTGGGAGCGGACCCATGACCGAAGGACCAAAAGAGCCTCGTGATCGCTGGACCTGGCCCCGCGACCCCAGCCATGGGCCAGACCTCGGTCTCTACGCTGTCCCCGCAGCCCGGCAGCGGTGAGTCCGGGCGCGCGCGATGCGCTCCCGCCGCGCGGGCGCGGGGCAGGCTGCGGGCCCCTGGGACAGGCCGGGGCCGGTCGGCTCGTCGGGTTCCGCTCGGACCCGCCAAGTCCCTCGGAGAAACCCCAGAGGTAGCGCTCGCCAAACTCTTTGTCGTGAGAGTGGAATGCCTTTTGGGACCCAGCCGATTTTACCTTAAAGGCGCAGGCTCCATTTTCTGTGCGCGATGCCTCAATGTGGTTTTTCTCCAGATTACTTCGGAGCCAGAAACTTACGGGAAACGCCATTTGCGTATTACTCTGGTTTTAAAAACGCGAAACTTAGAGAGCAAGAGAAACATGCCAACAGGTCTTTCTGTATTTACACTTGGCTTCTGAACAGACTAGGACTGAAATTCGTTCAAGCTGGTCCACTGATTTATGATTTGTTATTCGGAGAAGTGCTGATTGCCTTCTCTTATCCTGGCAAAACGCTGAATACTTAACAACTACCAAAAAATGCGTAATTGTTTCAAATGGTACTTGTCTTGTTTACGTTAGACGCAGAAGCTATAAAACATTAGGGAAACATAGCTCCCTAAAGTTTGTTGGGGGCTAAAGTTGTTTCATGGAAACGTGTTAACGTTTCTGAGTTACAATGCTGTTTTAAAAGTTTACTTTTTTTTCCATTTTCTTAAACAAAAAGAGAAAAAAAAAGGGAAGGAAGGTACGTCTGGCATTTCCCCAACAGTGTAAGGATGAACAACTGTTTGGTGACTTTACTTGTGATAGGATAATTAAATAAGTTTAAAAGTTACTATTTTGTTATTTTTCCATGAACAATTAAAAAAAAAACCTTCAGAGGAAATATTTGTGTTGTTCCTTGAGATATTTGATACACTTTTTAAGTTGTGCAAACATCAACAGGATCTTGCTGAAAGGAAATGACAGGGCACTGAGGAAGGTTTTTTAATCTGCCCCAGGATGTCGGACTAGATAGCATTCTGTTCTATCGGTTCCCTCCCCACCCACCCCACCACCACCTCGTCCCCAAGGAGTTTGTGTATGTTGCACAGATTCGCTCTCTGAAATATCACCTTTGCTGAGGCTTCTGTTAATGCCAGAGGAGAATGATTCCTCTGCAAAGGAGAGAAATCAGAGTCCTGAAGAGATTACAGTGCCCCCGCCCCCTTACTATTAATGACGTGGTTAGGGTTCTGAACATCAAAAAGACTTCATGTTGATGGCTTTTGAGAGATTGGGTGGGGGGTTGATTAGGACTTTAGATTTAATGTTTTGTGCAAATAAGAGGCTTGGGTTCCTTTGTCTAAACTGAAAGCAGTGTGACTTTTTCCCCCCTTTTTCTTTCAAGGAAGAATTTTATTTTTAAATGTCTGCACTGGCAAAGTCAGAACTAAATCAGGACTACAACACAGCAAGTGTATAGCAAGTCCTTTCCTGAATTTAGTTCTTTTGTCACAAAATATTATTTGAGTGACTATTAGAAAAGCAAGTTTTGCCTTTAAAAAAAAATCAAAGAATATTACATAAATAATATCTAAGAAGCAAGTAGAATCCTAAAATAGGATGCCCTGCCTCTTTCTTCATACAGCAAAAAATGCACAGATTGCTATAATTCGTAATAAAGTGACTAGTTATATGAAGAAATGTGCAGTCTATTTAAATCAAAAATGATTTTCACAAAATGTTATGCTTGAGATACATCACAAAATGGTGTTATGCCGAAATTGTAGGTCCTTGGTTTCGTGGGTTAAAAGTTTGCATACATTGTAGTGACCAAACCATCCATCGGGAGTGGAGGGTTTTCTGTTCTGTCTGGTAAGGTATGCCAGTAGTTGTGGCTTAGGTTGTATGTATGAAAGTACACCAGTTTTCTCAAGGTAGGATCTCTTAAGTCTATTAGCATTATTCCATTTCCCCGAAGGTGTGCTGTCAGATTCTAAACAAAAACAAAAACAAAATAACATTTGGTGAGTTTTATATTCAGGTCTGTATTCTTCACTGAGTCTAGGAACTGTCAGATCTTCTACTATTCCAAGTATTTTGTTCACTCCCTGTTAGCTGTTTAACTCTGGCTTTGCAAATGGTGTGAATATCCTTGTTCTGTTTGATTTTAGCCATCAGCTATTTGTTTAAGTGTGGAGAAGCTGCTGGGAATTACAGGTGTTAAAGATAATTCTCATCCTCAATGCTTAGTGGGGGACATGTATCTTGAGACTAAGGAATCAATAGCACAGACGTCAGTAATTCATACTTACTGCTCAGTTTGGGCTTTTATAAAAATCTGCAGTGTAGACCACAAGTTAGCTTGCTTCTGCCTCTTTTGACCTTAGGCTCTTTTGAAAGGTTAGGCGCACCTGTTTCCCCAGGTTCAAGGAGGCCATTAATAATTATTTCTGAAAATATGCAGTTAGATGCATTATTTTCTATTATTAAAAAACAGCTTTATTGACATACAGTTCATGTAACATAAAATGCATCCACTGAAGATGTATAATTCATTGTTTTTTAGGATATTCACAGAGTTGAGCATTAATCCCTATTCCCACCCTGTTCCCCCAGCACAGCCCCACCTTAATTAAACACTAAGCTACTTTTTATCCCTATAGATTTGCATATTCAGAACATTTTATGTCAATGGAATCATGTAATGTGCCATTTTGTGCATTTTGTGACTGGTTTCTTTCACTCAGCATATTGTTTTCAAGAGTCGTCCATGTTGTACCATGAATCAATACTTCATTTCCTTTTATTTTCAAATAATATTCCACTGCATGAATATATCACATTTTATTTATCCGTTTATCAGTTGATGGGCGTTTGGTTCATCTCTATTTTTTGGCTATTTTGCGAATAATGCTGCTGTGAACTTTTTTTTTTTTTTTTTTTGCAGTTTTTGCAGTTTTTGCCCGGGCCTGGGTTTGAACCCACCACCTCCGGCATATGGGGCCGGCGCCCTACTCCTTTGAGCCACAGGTGCCGCCCTGCTTGTGTGAACTTTTATGTACAAATTGTTTGTGAAGATATGTTTTCATTTCTCTTGGGTATATGTCTAGGAATAGAATACCTAGGTCTTCTGGTAGGTCACTCTATGTTTAACCTTTTAAGAACTGCCAAACAGTTTTCCAAGGCAGCTGCTTTGTATTGTATGAGGATTCCAGTTGTCCACATGCTTACGAACACTTAAGTTATCCTAGTAGATGTGAGGTTGCATCTGGTGGTGGTTTTGATTTTGCATTAGTAGCTCTTCATTACTGATGACACTGAACATCTTTTCATGTACTTATGGGCCATTTGTATATCTTGTTTGGAAAAATGTCTATTCAGATTCTTCGTGTAATTTTAATTGAATAATTTGACTTCCTGGGTTTTAAGAGTTCTTTGTATATTAGATACCAGTCTCTTGGCAGACACAGGATTTGCAAATATTTTCTACCTTTCTCTGAATTGTCTTTTCATCTTATAGTATGATTAGTAGCTCAGAGTTTTTAAGTTTCAATGATAAACAGTTTATCTATTTTTTTCTTTTGTTACTGGTGGTTTTGGTGTTATATCTAAGAAACCATCACCTAACCAGGCTAGAAAGATTTTCATCTATGTTTTCTTCTAAGAATTTTATAGTTTTAGTTCTTACATTTAGGTCAGTGATATATTTTGAGTTAACTTTTATGTATGGAGTGATGTAGCATTTCAAACATTTTGCATATGAACATTAAGTAGTTCTAGCACCATTTGTTGCAAAGATGATTCTTTCCCCATTGAATTGTGTTGGCACCATTGTCAAAAATTGATTGACTATATACATATGTGTATGGGTTTGTATCTGGACTGTCAATTCTATCCCATTGTCTGTTCTTAACTGTTTAGGTTAATGTAGATTTGTAGTAAGTTTTGAGACTTGGAATTGTGAGTCTTCCAATTTTGTTTTACTTTTTAACAATTCTTTTGGCTATTCTAGTTCCCTTGCATTTCCATATGAATTTTACAATGAACTTGTCAACTTTTGCAAGCCAGTTGGGATTTTAATAGGAATTGTGTTGAACCTATAGATCAATTTGGGTAATACTATCATCTTAACAACATGAAGTGTTCCAATCCATGAACATGGATATCTTTCCATTTATTTAGATCTTCTCCTTTCCTACAGTGTTTTGTAATTTTCACTGTGTAAGTCTTGTCTTTCTTTGTTAAATTTATCTTTAAGTATTTTATTATTTTTGATGCTGTTATAAATAAAATTGTGTTAATTTACTTTCAGTATGTCCGTTGCTAGTGTATAGAAATACAAAAATTGATTTTTATGTAGTGTTCTTGTACCAGGCTACCCTCTGAACTCATTTTTTAGTCCTAATAGTCAGTTTTTCACTGAATTCCTTAGGATTTTCCATATATAAGATTATACTGTATATAATATGTATATACAAGGTTACATATGCAGAGAGAAAATTTCTTCCTTTACAATTTGAATGCCTTTTATTTTTTTCTTTGTGTAGTACACATAAATCTGGCTTGAAAGTCTAGTCTAGTGTTATATAGAAGTGGCAGGAGTCAATAACTTGAAATGCATACCCTTTTGAACACTTCTTTTCTCATGTATAAATTAAAATGTTTGCCGCATTTTGAAAAATGAAAAAAAAAAAAAAAGAAGTGGCAGGAGTGAGCATTTTTTTCTTGTTCCTGATCTAAGGAGAGGTAGCCAATCTTTAGTAATGGGATTTTCATGGCACACTTGTTCTTCTCTAGTCTTAATTTGTGAGTACCATATCGTGAAAGAGTGTTGGTTTTTGTCAAAGGCTTTTTCTGCCTTTATTGAGATAATCATATGTTTTTTGTACTTCATTCCATTAATTTGGCATGTTACATTAATTGACTTTTAGATGTTAAACCAACCTTGCATTCCTGGAATAAGTCCCACTTGGATATGATGTATATCCTTTATCTATGTTGCTAGATTAGGTTTGCCAGTATTTTACTGAGGATTAGATGCATTATTTGTAAGCACAGGCTAAAAATATATACCCCCAAATAGGGAGGTTCCAGTACCCTCTTATACCTTTATACTAGAAGGTTGAGACTTCTAGTATTCTCATTGTCAAGTGTAGTGCATAGTGGATTGGACGCAGTAAGCTTTTGTTGACTATGTGACTGAATCAATGAATAATCTCAATGAACAGATTGACTGCCATAAGCCAATGATTATGTGAATGAGAGGTAGGTATTATTTTTATTCTTTTTTTAACTTCAAGAATTACATGTTACTCTGGCTCTATTGCCTAAAGGGTGGTATCTGAATCTAGCAACTATTTTTCTAGTCTTTTCAGCTCCACTCCATCCCCATTGTGCCACAGACCAGCTCTTGGCTGCTTTACCTCAGCCCTGGGGATCAAAGGACAGACAATACCACTGTTTCCATTCGTAGGAGACAAGGGAATGAGTTAATAAAGTGTGTAGGATCACACCTAGGTTGTGAAAAAACCTATATCTGTTTTTGGATTTATAGATTTGTTCAGAACCCTGTATTTGTCTTACCCTAAATACTGTATTTATCTAGATAATTTTCTTGAAAATCAGAGAAAGAAATCATAAAGAGAAAAGTGGACTAGTTCTGTTTTTTTTTCCTGTTGTTGTTGTTGTTGACACAGGGTCTCACTAAGAGATCAGGCTAACATGCAAGAGTTCAGTGGCATCATCATAGCTCACTGCAACCTCACACTCCTGGCCTCAAATTATCCTCCTGCCCTAGCTTCCCAGAATGCTAGGAATATAGGCATGAGCTCCTATGCCCAGCAGTTTGTTTTCTTTAATGAAAATATGATTGTAACCAAAAGTCAAACATTATAAGGTGGAAACCATACTGTACTTACTGTTATATACTTTGAGTTTTTCTTATAATATAACTTGAAAATATTTCCATATCTATCTCTTTAATCCTATAAACATAGTATATGGATACATCAAAAATTCCTTGGAAAGATTCTTATTCTTATTGTATTTTTATATTGTTTCTGGGTTCTTTTTGTATGTATGTGCTATTATGAACAGTGCTGAAATAAGCATCATTATCTAAACATCTTGAACTACATGTACTAGTTAAATCTTAGCAGTAGAGTTGCAGGGTCAAAAGATTTGTGTATTTTATTTTGATAGACATTGCCAAATTGTTCTCAGAGAGGATATCTCAGTGTATCTGCTCACTGTTTGAATTTCTGTTCCTGTACCTTACCAGTGCTGCATACCAGTGTCATTCTTAGTCCACGAGATGCTTTGTGAGATACAGAAGTCACTCCTGCTGGGTGGGGGAGCTTCACCATGATTTAACAAGTGGAACATCAGCAGGAATTTGGTTCCCACTCATTCCCTTGCTTATGTGTCCTTCTGCAGTGAACAGTCAACTCTACATGACTACAGTGCTGTACAGAAATAGCGTTTTAGAATTTTTATAAATCTGTAAGTTAAAAAGGGCAAGTCATTTTGATTATGAATGAAATAGAACATTTATAATTATTTTTCTCTGAATTGCCTATTTATAGCCTTTCCTTAATTTTATGGCTTTTTACAGATTTGTATATTAAAGAGACTAGCCTTATGTCTGTCCTACATTACAAATATTTTTCTATGGTTTTCTTGTACCTTAAGTTTGTTTATAGTATTTTTTTATAGAAAAATTTTAAACTTTTATAAAGTCAAATTGATTAATCTTCTCCTTTCCTGCGAACTAGGGTTATTAAAAAACATGCTTTCCTCTGCTGTTTTTCTCATATTTGAGTGTTTTCTTTTCCTGTAATTTATTCTGGCTTAAGATGAATAGATTTGATAATATAAAAATTTCAAACTTCTCCATGGCAAGTAAAAAGCAAATATCATCAGCACACTAAAAAAGGAAATTATAAAGTTGAAAGAAATATTTGTATTATATATAGACAAAATGATTAGTATTCCTAATGTAGTAAGACCACCTAAAAATCAATAATAAAAAGGTAAACACCCAAACAGAAAAACAGGTAAAGAACACAGCAGGCTTTTTTCAAAACACCTGATGGTTACACTTGTGAACTCACGTGAGCCAGGTGTTTTACTTGAATTAACTTTTTAATCCTCACAACATCCTTGTGGGGTAATTAGTAACAAGGTCCTTGTTTCATAAATGAGGAAAAGTATGTCAGAAGAATTATACGACTTGTCCACGTTACCTGATCAAAGAAGAAATATATAAGTGACTAAATGGTATGTAAAATAAAGTTTAAGAAATTAAATGAAAAAAAAAAAGGAACCATGAATTTAGCAAACATTAAAATAAATGCATCCCAGGAGATGATTGTTTTATGATAATTTAAATTGGGTACAACTTCTCAGGAAAGCTGTTTGGCAACATAAATTAAAAACCTTAAAATATGCATACGTTCAGAACTGGCAGTTCCGCTTCTAGAAGTATATTTTAAAGGAAATGATTAATTGCTCACCATAGCAATTTTTATCAAAACCAAAAATTGGAAATAATGTAATAGTCAAACAAGAAATGTGTGGCAATATAGTCATGTGACAGACTGTTTTAAAATGATACAAAAATATTTTTGAAAGTTATTTTCTGGCTAAATAGCACCAATATATGAGAAGGCAGGTTACAGAGTAAAATGAACCCATTTTTAAAATACGTACTTAAAGAGAGAGAGAGAAAATTCATTCAGGAGGAGGTAGGGTCGTGTGGGAGGGCGTTCCCCTGCTTTGGACATGAGAAAGCCGGGGTTCCCAGATCTAGTGTCCGTGTGGACCTCATCTAGAATTGGAGCCCTTGCCTTTTCTCCAGCTGCATCGATTCTGAGATTTAAATTTAATGGCTGTTTTTCAACCACTATTTTTTTTTCTTGTGAACTCACAGATGGAAACAAAATAGAACCATCTTATTTTGGTTCTGTTTTGTTTTCTTGTGAACTCAAAGATGGAAACAAATAGAACCATCTCATCTTCTTTTGAGGTTTAATGTTCTTTTTAATCTGTTTGATAATAATGCAAATGCCACTCACTTTGAGGGAAAGAAAAATAAGCAAAAATTTGAACTTATCTTTGGTCCATAGCTTATCAGATCTGGTCAAATATTTTTAGCTTAAATTTATTTTATCTTCAGCAATATGAAAATGTCATAACCAATGAACAAGTCACACTTCGCCTTTTGCCTACTTAATGTGGTGGGGAAGGGGATATGAAAGTGGGGTGCTGGGTTCTATCCTTTAGCCTGTTTTATTTGAATAGAGCAAAAATTCCAACATGTTTTTTTTTCTTGGGAGACTTTAGTGTAGCGGGCTAACTGCTAGTCTCTGCTCCTGAGAGAAAAGATTAATATTTAGTGAAGACTCAACTGATGCAAAAGTATGAGGTAGAAATAGCCTTAAGTAAATAAACACCATTTCTCTGCCCCCCACCCCTGCCTCAATTTGAAGTAGGGGAACGAAACCAAAAACTACAGTAACCCAGAAGGGACGGGCAAATAACACTACTTACCAAAAGCTTGGTCTAACCATTATCATTTATATTTATGTAAACTACCCCTCCATTTATTTTCATTTCAAGGAAATGGATGTTTTTATTCATATCAAACTTCTGGCAAGTGTAACACTGCAGTCCTTAACACTGAGGAAATTGGGGTTGCCAAGGAAGGTCTGGAGCGCTATTTTGCTTAAGAATATCCTGGAAAGCTATGCTGGTATGTGCTTGGCAGGTATAGCCCTGCAAATCAGCTTTTTTAATGAGGGGATATTAAGAAGAAGAAAAGAGTGGCACCTTCACCTAACATCCAGTTCCTAAATTAAAGTTATTCTAAGGTGTTATGCTAAGCTGTGGGGGAGGAGTCACAAATAGGTCATGTGTAGACCCTACTCATAGGGTGGGAGTGTGGAATACTGCTACCGGGGCCATGCAGAAATGAGGGTGGAGGGCAGGGACCCCTAAATCAGAGAGGCAGAAAGCACAGAAAGGGGCCAGAATCAGGGCCTCTAGGAGAAGAGGGGTGGAAGGCAGAATTGAAAGCCAGCGGGAATCCCTGAAGATTTTTTTTTTTTAAATGGAATCAGAGAGATGATTATTTCTTCACTTCAAGGGGATGAATCTGCGTGTTTCATGCAGTGTAGATTTCAGGGGGAGAGACTGCAGGCCAGGACCAAGAGGTGGGCTACAGTAATCTAACTCAGTGAAGAAGATGCCTGGTGTCACGGTGGGGGCGTGGAGGCATGAGAGAAGGGTGTCACCCCAAATTTGTGTCTGCAACTTCATAACATCTCTGCCCACAGGACACAAGTATGCAACTGCATGTTTGACAAGGCTGCTGAAATATGTGGCGTCTCAGGGATGAGCCATCTAAATAGAAGGCTTGGTTTGTCCTCCAGTTAAGTTCTCCCTTTGACTTTCTACATTTCCCCAAGGGATCCCCCACAATCGCTAATTCTAGCCAGAAATCTAGGAGTCTTCCCTAGGTCTTTCTCTTCCTCTCCACATTGATCTAGCTGAATGCCTTGTCCTTTTTTCTTCCAAAATATCTCTCAAATCTGCCCTCTTCTGTGTCTGCCTGTGCTGCCCTGGCCATCTTTTATGTGGACAACTGCAGTGGATTCCAACCAGTCTCTTGCTTCTGTTCTCACCCTTCTGCAAATTCGTTTTCCACTTAATGTAACTTTTAAAGCATAAGTCCTGTCACTCGTACCCTGGAAACCCTTCTGTCTTCTCACTGTACTTGGAATGAAATCCGGACTTCACAGTCTGGGCCATAGATTCTCTATGTGCCCATGTGGCCTGCTGGCCTCTCTAACCTCAGCGGCTACCACTTTGGCCTGGTGCCCTCTCTGGTGCTGTGCTCCTCAAACAAACCCTGCCTAATCCCTAACTGTGCACTTTTGCAGTTGCTGCTCCCTGTTGGAGAAACTCTTCCCGGACTCTTCCCCTGACTTTTTACAGAGCCAGTCCCTGGTTCCAGCTCCAGTTTACCCCATTGTGGAGACCTTCCCTGCCCACCTGTCTCCAGCACAGCTTTCCCAGTCCCCCAGCCACCTGTCCCCTCACAGCGCTCAGCGCTCACATCATCTTGTTTGTGTGTGTTTGCTCATGGTCTGCCTTTCTAGAGCATAAGCTCCATGAGCTAAAAGGCGTTATTTGACTTGTTTACCAGTGTCTCTCCTTATTCTGAGATAAATGCCTGACACCAGAACTATCTGTAAATAAATGAATGGCTCTGTTGTTCAGGACCTATATGAGTAGAGTAGTAGGTCGTGAGTAGAAAGTTAGGTAGAAATGTAGAGTTGTTTAATCTTTAATGTTATCAATCAATCAATCTGTTGATGATTCTTTAATCTTTAATCCTCCCATGGCTCAGTGGCTTGCTTACATTGCTACCTGTTTGTGACTGCACAGTTCTTGACCTCTTAATGTGGAAATGGCAGACACAGAAGACACACAGTAGATCATCTGTGAGACGACCGCCTAAGGGCCTCTACTAACTGGTCAACTAGGAGGTGGTCCACGGAAGGAACGAGGCCTTCTGTACTGATATGTACGTGTGCTGCTCATCAGGTCTATGAAAATAAGGTCAACCTGCGAGGGTGGTCAGTATAGGGAGGTGGTCAACTACAGAGGTTCTACAGTAGTTCCTTTATTTATCCCCCCATCCCTGCTCCCACCACAGTTACACATTTCCCATCCTCCCATTTTCTCATCTTCCCAACATTCTTATGTTGTACTTTTGATGACATCAGTAGCCCATATAAACCATGAAAGCTCATGACAGCGGAGCCTTAGGGTAAACCAGGATTACTTTGTCTTTCCATCGTAGCCTTTGTTTGCCCTCCTGGTGTTTTTGTTGGCTTGCTAAGTGTCCTGCCTACTCATCCCTGCACCTTTCTTCTCCGGTTATGTAAATCCCTTCTCAGTCTGTTCAGACACTTGAGTTACTCCTTTGGTGCACCTTTGAGAACATCACCCACAGTCTTCGCCCTCTTCCCACTGGATTTTCCCTGTTCCTGCTGCCCAGATGCTGCCTTGAGATCCCTCTTCACCACACCCTGGGATTCTTTCCACTTTCCTCTTGTGTTGACTCTCCAGATTGCTGAATCCCATATTTTTTTTTCTTTCATTTTTTTTTTCCTTTTCTGGGTCTGTTTCCTTATTTTGGCAGAGCACACAAGGAGCTTCTTGAGAAAAGCTCAGGAGGCATATATTTTTTGAGTCCTTATGTTAGAAAGTACCTTTATTTTGGCTTCATGCTTGGTTGATAGCTTAGCTAGGTCATAAGGTAGCAAAGTAAACTTGCTGTAATATGCACAAACACCCCGCCCTCGCTTACAATTAATCACCATTAACATTTTCTCTTTATGTAGGAGTCTTATTTTTTCTCTTTAGCAAATAGCTTTTAACTCATTTCAAAAGACTTTCTTGGATGATTGTCACAAAAGATCTCAACTTTGACCTGGCTTGTTGCAGTGGTCTAAAAACATTTTATGAAAGTTTAAAAGTTTTATGGGTAACTAGACTAATTTAAAAATGTGTTTACTGTGATAATAATATTCTGACATTTAAAAAAGGATTCACATTTAAGATCTACATGGAATAATTATAATTTTCCTATATTTTTGTGTTAAGGGCACAACATCTTTATGGGATGCTGATTTTGAAAGCATCCTGAGATGCTTTCAAGTGGAGAGTTGATATTTCACAAACTTGCCACATTGTGAGACTCATCCAGTGTGCTTGGCACAAATACCATCTGCTGAGTTCCATGTTCTAGATCAGCAAAATCAAGATCTTCTTGAGAGGAGTCTTGGAATTGGTGTTTTCTAAGACTCCTCTCAAGAAGGAGATTTCCAATGCTTCCAACAAGCATTCCAGAAGTTTCCTAAAATGAGAAACATCCTCTGGAAAATAAATTATAAATTAGCAGTGCTATACAGATGCTGTTTGATTTACAAAAGGGTAACATCTCAGTAAACCTAACATAATGTCAAACGATTTTAAGTCGAACCATCTTACATTGAGGACCGTCTATATGTACTTGAAAGGGGGCTTCAAATAAAAATTTGTCTTCATTTGAATCTTCCTGTGTATCTTTCTCTTTATTTCAGGTGAAAGTTACGAAGTATACAGTATAGGGACTTTAATGTTCTGTACCCAAACACCTTGATGATTTTGATCATTAATATTTAGTGTTCACAAGCACTTGACAAAATACACGGTGTCCATAAAGTTTGTGTGCAAGTTTAAATTGCACACCGTTTTACATTGTGCATGAACTTTATGGACACCCCGTATCTTTTGCCAAGTAGGATTTTATAATAATAACGGGGTGTATAGAAAAGACAAAAGTCACATCTTTTTTAAAATTTTGTTAATATTATAAAGCAGCGAAATAATGCATTTCCCACAGTAACTAGGTTTGAACGAAATGCTTAGTTACACCTGAAGGCAAAGAAATTATCAACAGAATGGCAATTACAGTTTAATTAAGGAAAGGCCACGGAATTTCAACTAGTTGCCTTTTTGAGTAGACAGCCTGGGAGCCTCATCTGAGGTTGCTGCATGCTAATTACTTAACCCGGAACCGGAGTCTAAGAACAGGGCGCCAGATGAAAACAGGTGTTTCATAATGAATGGGAGGAACCATAAGAAACATTTTAGTAAAATTCATTTCTAAAGAGGAGGTTGAACCCTTTTCCCTTTTAGAAATGCCCTTTTAGGGCAGCAAATCATGAAAACTCAGAAAGGAAGCAATCATTTATTTAAAAATTCTTTTCACAGGTTCCTCTTTGAATAATGTTTGGCTTGTTATTTTCGCCTCTGTACTTCAGGGGTCTTTCCTTTCCATTCTGTGCCTCTTTGCAGTACATTACCCAGTGTGAAGTAAATGCCATTCGGTCTTAATTGGAGTCTCTTAAATGCTTTTTCTAAAGGATTTTTAGCCTCCCTGCGGAAGGCCACTTTGTTATCATCGCCTCCTAGACCTTCCTTCTAGTATAAAATGTTTCTAACAACAGCTGGGTAGCTAATGAGACGGTTCAGGATTGCTATTACGGATTTCATCTCTTAAAAGGATTTTGCGTTTTTCAAAATTTCTCCTGCATCTGTAAAGTTAACTTGTGCTGACCTGCCAACCTGTTTATGGAGGAGCCGGGCGAGGATGGAAACTTGGAATCAACCTGATCACGTTAACTGAGCTCACGCCGTGAATTCCTGTTGGCCTGAGCGAGCGCTGTTCCATTTTCCTGAAGGTTTCTAAGGGGGAATTGTATACACATGTGCACAACCAGTGTCCTGTCGCTCGGAAAGTACTTGCCTGCCAATGTTTTGAAGAAAACATGAAAAGAATAAAATCAAACATGAGATTTTAAAAAGAATTTAGAACTGTACACTTTTTAAAAACTGAATCCCTTTCAGTCATCTGACCGCAGACTGTCAGAACACACGTCCACCTCATTTTCCAAATAAGTGTGTTCTAATTTAGAATGCCATTAGAAAGTAATCACAGCAGAAGCTGTTAAAGAACCTTTCTTGTTCCCTCTTTTAAGTAGGCGGAGGGAAAGGTGAGGTTGAAAGCCATATGACATTTTTCACTCTACCTTCAACATAGGAATAAATTACAGACAATAGTAAATGTCTGTACAATATCGGTCTGCCATAACAAAGTACCGCAGACGGGGTGACTTCAGTAACAGAAATTTATTTTCTCCCAGTTCTGGAGGCTAGCAGTCTAAGACCAAGGTGTTGGCCCGGTTGGTTTCTGCCAAGGACCTCTCTCTCTGGCTTGGCAGATGGCCACTTTCACCCCCCCACTGTCCCCCCTCTCCGTGCCTTCATATGGTCTCCCCTCTGTGTGCATATGTACATACGCCTTCTTACAAGGACACCAAACATGTTGGATTAGAACCCACCACATGACCTCATTTTGCCTTAATTACATTTAAAAATAAATTTTTTTAAAGTTTTTTTAACAGTTGACACCTTGCTATGTTACTGGTCTTGAACTCCTGGCCTCAAGCATGCCTCCCTCCTCAGCCTCCAGAGTAGCTGGAAATACAGGCTTGAGCTACTGTACCACACTTTTTAATCACCTTTTTAAAGGATCTGTATACAAATATGGTTACATTCTGAGATTCTGGGGCGGAGGGAGACAATTCAGCCCATAGCAGGGTCCTTAGAATGAGTGTGTAAACAAGGATGCATTAGCAACATTCCATAGGCACATGGCATCCGTTGTCTTTTTTCTGATTTCTTCACTTTCACCCCTTAAGAGATTATGGCCTATTCCCCCACTCACCCCAACAATGTCATATGTTTGTTAAACCGAAGTTGAGTAAGGGGATGCATTGAAGGTGATCTTTAGCAGTGGGAATTAACCAGTGCCAGTAGGCAGTACCACTTAGGAAGTGAAGCCTAAAATATAAAGAGTGTATGGGATAAAATTAGAAACTGGAGTGTGTGAACATTGTATTTCTGCCATAACTATGTGAGAAATAATTTCCCATAACTTGAGATTAGAGCCCTGTGTTCATTGAGTAATGCTAAGGAAAGAACACAAAACTGCTTATATGCTTTATCCCAGGGTGGTCAGTAACTGTATCTGTGCCTGTATGCCACAGACTGGCTTTATGATGGTCTTTGAGGTCCCTGAATGTGACGTACGTTATTTGGAGAAATGTTTGGTTCCCATTGTCACTACCTATCTATTTTTCCTTTTCTCTGTTTGGTTTTTCTGACTCTGTATGCTTTCCTTCTCTTCAATGTGTTCGAAATCCAGCAGAGTGACATGTTTCTTCACAAAGGACTACTAAAATAAGAAAGAAATGAATAGGGATGCTAAAGAAAGACAGTGTTTAAACACCTGTCAAAGTAAAGCCAGAACAAGCATGTTCTTGCCAGAAAATGTAGCGGCCCCATTGAGACAGGTTGGTAATTTGAAGATGATTCATGTACGACTAACCGCATTTGTGTTCTAGCCCATACACATTGTTAGCCACCTCCCAGGCATCCAACGATGGCTTCCTGTCTCTTCTAAAGTTTCACGGAAAATTCTTGAATGAGCTGAGTGGTCAGTTTGGGTGGATCACTCGACTTGTCACACAGCGCAAAGATGGTGCTTCAAAAGCATCCACCCCTAGTTTAGATTCAACATCCTTAAGTGGAACAGGTTGCTCAAGATCTTTAAGCACATAAGTAAGATTTGGATGCATCAGAATGTAGTAATCATAAACCCTTTTGTAAAAAGACTGAAAATTCCCCAGTAACCTCAGAAATTCTTGAATTTGATAGGCACCAGGCGTTTCCTAGAAGGAAATTAGACCTGGAGATGGCTGAGGTACAAAGCATTAATTACCCAAAAGACTACAAGCAAGACCTAACTAAACCTTTTAGGCCCTAATCTGAATCCAGATAAGCATGGGCATAGAGAAACTGTTAGTCCAACTCCATACCTATTAATTGTGACTACTGTTTTAGATTTTTAAGGCATCTTGCAGATTAGGATGGCTGAGGACTCAACCTACAGAAAGTTAAAAGTCACAGAACATTGACCTTCTTCCAACCGAGAATACTTACTTCATTTGGATCCAAGACCCTATTTTAGAGTCAAAATTCAATATCCCAAGGCCTAAAAATGAATCTTACTATATGCCTTGGAAATAAATTATGAGGATTTTGGTTTTTTTTGAGACAGAGTCTTACTATGTTGCCCTCGGTAGAGTGACATGGCATCTCACAGCAAATTCACACTCTTAGGCTTAAGCGATTCTCTTGCCTCAGCCTCCCAAGTAGTTGGGACTACAGGAACCCACCACAATGCCCAGCTATTTTTTGGTTGCAGTTGTCATTGTTATTTAGCAGGCCCGGGCCAGGCTCAAACCTGCCAGGCTTGGTGTTTGTGGCCGGAGCCCTACTTACTGAGCTACGGGCGCTGAGCCAAATTATGAGGATTTAATTAATTATTACTTGTGGTTTTTTAGTGCTTCAACAGCCTGATTTTTGTTGGTGGGTACTCCAATCCTAGAGGCAAAGAGAAAGAAGAGCACCAGGCTCCTGTTAGATCTTAAAAAGGGAAGGGCAGAATGAAGAGAGGCTCCCTTGATAATGATTTCTTAGCCAGGCCAGTGGATAACAGTTTTCATAATCAAGAGTCCTCCAGGACTTAGCCAACTACATTGAGTTTAAAGGTGGTCTTAACTTAAAGTGTATGGAGTTAATAGAATCGTAAAATGGAACTTTTTTTTTTTCTGCTTTAGATTTTGACATTAGACATATTTGGAAACAAGAATAAAATGTAACTTCCTGTGTTTGGCAGCCATGGCAACACATCTTATATAGTGCAGGCTTTTCCAAAACCAAAAGGAACAACAACTTGTATCGGACTAGATGTAGACAGTTGCTAATCAGATTTCAACATGATTCATGAAGTGTTGTATTAATCAAGTAGAGAGTCGGGCTTTTGAATGGTTTTTGTTTGTTTGTTTTGTTTTGTTTTAATTTTTTTTTAATTTTTGCAGGTGCAAGCATAAAAATAAATTCAGCAACCTCCCAGCTGGTGGGAAATAGAGCCGAGTCCAACTCGCAGCTCCTCTCTCTAATTCTTGGATATGATGTCAACCTTCTTACTCGGTTTCTTTCCTTAATACAGGGCATTTCTGCTATAGAATAATGATGATTTCCCTTGTGCATTAGTTGGTCTCAGCAGCTCCCAGCAATTGTCTTGAGACCAGTAGAGAATGCAGGTATCTATTTTGGGTGAGTATATAGGAGTCTATTTTAAGGGATGTTTTTCTTTTCCTGGAGACCTCTACAAGACCAGGAAAATATTTTTCAAAGAAATTTTGCTGCCCTAGTTGTGCCAGATTGTAAATAATCTACTGTCTGTTTTTATTCCCCTCAAGACCTTTTATCAGCCTCTCTATTAACCCCAGCCACAAGCTGAAATGGTGAGCTGTACCACCCCAATCTATGGATGAGGAAGGGACTCTGAAAGGTCGAGTTGCCTTATTTGTCTAAGGTCACCAGGTAGTTAGGAAGTGGAAGGACAGACTCTTAAATTCAAATCCTTCTGGCCCTGTAAGCCCATGTGTTTCCTCTGCCATACTCACAGATCTGTATTTATTATTTAAAATGGCTATTTCTTATTTTTTAAGCACCATACTGGGGTGCCAAATAGCTAAAGAATTAAACAAACCATTTTCTTCTCTGTAAACTTTGTTGCAGAGATACTAAGTGTCAGCTGTCTCTCCATTTGTATTTATTTGTTCTCCTTAGGATTTTGGTTTAATAGGCGATATTTGATTCTAAATTGAAAGGTGAGATGGAAGAGGTGTGTGTTCTGTTTAGATCGGAATGAAAATTTGTTGCTGGTTGCCAGTCTTAAAGGGTGATTGCTCATAATTGAACTTCTTACATTATAATGTCAGATCTGTGCCACCCCTCACTGGGTCGCTGTAATTCTACCTTGTAATTCTGCCAGTTCCTAAGTGAATTGAAAGCCTAAAGTATAGATGCATAACTGAACACCTGTAATAATGTCATATTACAAAGAATTTAATTTTAGTTTAAAAAATGGTTTTAGTTTTCTATATGGTTTCATAACTTTCTAAAGAGATCTAAATTCTCAAGTAGGATGCCTAAAAGAATGGAAAAAGCAAAGCTTGGGTTTAGTTCCAGTTCAGTTAGATAATTTGCCTTTTCTTATTTGTTTGCCATAGAACTAAATTGCCTTTCTAACTTCCTTAGTTGGGAGAAAGAAGATGAAGGCTTCAGAAAAATCTGAGATGCTTAATTGGAGTGTTTAGAGAAAGAAGGAGGGCATGTTAATTGGGGTAGATGTGGGGAGGCTCTTGAAGAAATTAATTTTCACCACTCATTACTGTGTGAAAATAGTAACTCCTTAAACAATTATTTTACATATAAATTATTCCAACTGTTTTTCAATTATTTGTCTTTGATGAATTGTCTTTAAATTACATCCTAAGGAGCAGTCAAGTGTTTGCTTACCTGAAAAACATGTCCGCAATGTCTGTTCCATTCTTAAGAGTGTTAATCATCCTTCCTACTGGCTTTGCTATTTTCCCAATTTCAAACGTTAGTGTTTGTTATATTATCATTCAAAATATTTGGAATTCTGCAGGAAGGCCCTGTTGGAAACAATTTCCTCTGCGTGAAAAATCTAAAGGCCTGTTAAAATAAATCATAGCCTAGTTGGGCCAGGCCTTGGGAATTATCACCACACATTTATCCATTCTATAAATATTTGTTAACGGCCTTCTGTGGCATAGGTACACTATAGGAGCAACACTAGGAATCACACCAAACTGGGGGCCTGTCCTCAGGGAACTCCAAATCTAGTGGTGAGGTTTATTTTTTCTTCACATATTTCCTCTTCAAAGAGGCAATCTTTTTTATTTCCCCTACTCACTTAATAAGAACAATTAAAACTTATTTTTGTGACTTCTGAAAAAATCAGTGAATTGCAGCTAGCTACTTCTGAAATTCAGTTGTGAATTTTTTTTTCATCGTTCTAGAACACAGAAAAGGACTTTGGAATAAGCTGCATGGCTTGACGGTGCCCTGATTGGATGCAGAGGCTCCCCGTGTAGTGCTCTACCCCAAATCTTGGGGGTACAGCTCGTTATCTGGAATGCTTGTTTCACACACACTTCATGTTGAAGAAAGAAACCAAGACAGAAAATCGTGCATATGAGACATCCTCAGTGACTATGTTGGGGAGAAAAATGTATGAAATCAACACTAAAGACACTATTATTATAAAATTATTTTTAAAAAACTAGTGGGATTGTTTTTTTTTCTTTCTCTCTCAAGAGGATTAGGCATACTAACTAAGGAATGTTAATCCTTTGCTTTTCAGTGGCTTTTTAATGGTTTCTTATTTAATTTGAACAACATATTTCCACCTTTTAGGCAATGTTTTGAAACTAGGCTAAATCTCTATAGCGCTTAAACAATTTTGCCCTGAATTTTAACTCATAATCTGGAAACCATTCTGTGCCACTCCTGTCATTGAGAACTAATGCTTCCATGTCATGGCCTGTGGTCCCCTCTGCTCACCCCACACTTACGTCCCTTTACAGATGGGTGGTTGCTTGACTGATGTCGGCCTCCCTTGTTGCTCGTAGCCTCTTAAGGGCAGATCCGATGGGCTTTTGCTTACTATTGTAGTCCCTTTTCCGTAACAGCTGCTTGATAAATCATGAATGAATGCCTCCATTGCCCAGTAAACACGTTTTTCTACATCCTTGTCTTTGGGAGGGTTTTTGAGACAGTCTCACTCTGTTGCGCAGGCAAGAGCCCCGTAGTGTCAGCTTAGCTCACAGCAACCTCCAACTCCTGGGATCAAGTGATCCTCCTGCCTCAACTCCTGAGTAGCTGTGACTACAGGCACCACCATGGCAGCCAGCTAATTTTTCTGTTTTTAGTAGAGATGAGGTCTAGCTCTTGCTCAGGGTGGTCTTGAACTCCCGAGCACAAGGGAGCCCCCCACTTGGGCTTCCCAGAGTGCTAGGATTACAGGCGTGAGCCACCGCACCCGGCCTACTACTTCTCTTTCTGTGGCCTTCTCTTTCCTCCTCTTCCTTGGATGTCTTCCTGGTAACTCTGTTGAAGGGAGGCTCTGTTGCCCTGCATGACCTTCCCTCAGCTCCCCAGGGCTATTTTGTTCCCCATGGTGCACATGTCCCCTGAGCCACATGCCATCCCTCTGAGTTCCCTTCACATTTCTTTGCTGCTGTCATCCCCTGACTTCCTGGTCATTTCCTCATATTCGCCAGATGAGGTTCAGACTCGCCCTGTCCACCCTAAAGTCTTCCATTACTCAAGGGAACTCGACCCCCATGCCGTCTCTCTGCGGCTCGTCTGACATCCTGGCTGGCACAGATCTGCAGCCCGTCCCTACTGCGTCTTCAATCCCAGTGCCACTCCTGTCCCCAGGCTCCTTCTCCTCAGCCCATAAACACGTTTGAGTGTCTTTCATGCTTTGTGAATTTGAAGCAAACAGCAAACGAAACCTTTTCTTCCACTTGGTCATTCTCCATGCCAAAAAAGTTCAAGGTTCTTTATTGCGCAAAGCCCACTTGCTCCTAAATGTAATCATTCTCTAAGACTTTACCCCTGGTCCTCAGCAGCTGCTTTTGTTTGGAAAACTTCACCAAATAACTTCAACTTCTTGCTGGTGTGCCAGTAATGCATTTCTGACTGTCTGTTGGACATCTTCCCCAGAATGTCCTGCCAACACCTGAAGTTCATGGTGTCGGAACACAAGCTGGCAGTCTTTCCTCCAAGTCTTCTCTCCTCTCGACACCCTACCACTCCCTTGTAGAGAGACATTCGGGCCATGGAGTTCTCTGTGACTTCTCCAGGCAGTTCCTCAGACTCTGCTCTTCTTCCTCCTCGGTGTCCCTTGCAAGAACATTCATCATTTTCAATCCCTTTTCACTGCTCCTGTCCAAGTTCAGATGCCTGGGTTGTTATAGTCATCTCATAACTAAACTACAAGGATATAAATCTGGGTGCCTTGGGGACTCTGTGTGACTAGTTGATATAAATAAATCCCCCTCTGTGAGATGTATCTCCCGGCATCCTGTTTTCCATTGTATATGCCTGCAGGTTTCATTTCTGCCTTGGGGAGAGAGTCCAGAATGCTACATGTGACCATAGTCTGTCCTCAGATACCAGCCCTGGGGATGTGGTATGATTGCCAGGGGACTGTTGGTTGTATAGACAGGGATAGTCTCATTATATGCAGATTCTTAAGGCCCTTATTTATCCACTAAACTTTTGACTTAAAAATATTGGTCCAGATTTAATGTGCTATTTTAATAATAATTCTGGCAGGGACGGCACCTGTGGTTCAAATGAGTAGGGCCCTGGCCCCATATGCTGGAAGTGGTAGGTTCAAACCCAGCCCCAGCCAAAAACTGCAATAATAATAATAATAATAATAATAATAATAATAATTCTGGCACATTCATCCTCCATGGGAAATTTTTCATAATTTTGTCTGAGGCAAAATTATGCCGTTTACTTTAAAAATGATACTGCACTGGCTTTTGTTTTGCAGTTTATACGTAAGGCCTGCCAGCTTCTCTTCTATAGTTCTATGCCCAAACACATTCCCACGTTGATGGCGTGATCATTACCCTACCGTGAGTGTGCTGAGGTTCTTTCTCCCTTGGCGCAGCGTCCATCAGGGAAATACTCACCTTTTCTGCCTTTTCACAAACAGCACACACTCTACTCACCAGGACCTGCGCCCACTCCAGTCTCTGAGTGACATCAGAGAGGACTTGGAACTCAGGGGGACAAAGAAGGAAGCTGGTGGGCTCCTGCCTTGGTTTTCATCTCTGTAGCAGACTTCTTGCTATTCCTAAGCAGAGCCATCATATCTGTTCAGAGAGAGAACCCTTCCTTCCCTTGCAGGGAAAACAGTGGTATTCATAACGTAAAATGCTATTGTTTACATTAGAATTGATTTTCCATTTGTATCGTGACCCTTTTTCTACTCAATCTAGAATTTCTTTAAACCCCGAATATGAACGACTTTATTTAATCTGTTAAATATCCTGTAGCAAGTCTAGGGAATGTTGTTCATGTCAGTGAATCAGAATGTCATACAGCTGCACAAACATATTCCTTCTGCAGCCCTGCTGGCCACAGGTTTAAACTCTGGAATTCTCTGTCAGTGTTTGCAGGCAGATGGAAGTCTTTAGTAGCTTTTCCCTTTGGGAGTTTAAAAATAATGGCTGCCTCTGTTAGAAAAACAAGGTTCAAAATTGATAGTATCAAATTTCTAAAATTAGTATTATTGCAAATAAGGACTCTGCACAATCAAATGACTATAGTCAATATAAATTACAGAGTACACTCTGCCTACAACCAGTGTGAAATTAACTTCAATGACATTGAATATTATTTTAGAGAGCCAAACAATACCTGCCCCAATTTTTTGGATTAGTCAAGTCAGTGATTGGGGTAGCATTGAGTTATTATTCATTAGGGTTTATGTCTTGCCTTCTCTTAAAATAGAGATCGACTCCCACCTACTGCACTCATCCCATTTTGTACAAAGGACACCAGAGACAGACTACCTGAGTTTAAATCCTGCTCACCAGTGCGCAGCTCCGGGCAAGTTGCTTGATCTCCCTGGGCTTCGACTCCCTTGTCTATAAAATGGGAATAGGAATAACATCTTCACAGGATTGTGGTGATTAACAAGGCAATATTCAAAAAGCACTTAGAATAGGTCTTAATGTGACCTGTAAGGTTGATCTACTCAGCAAAAAGCTAGATGAAGTATCATCGAATTCTTAAAGTTGGAAGGAGCCTAGCAATCGTTTAACCTGGCCTCCTAATTTTAGCAATGAAAAATTCGGGTCCTTGCTCAAGGTCACAGGGCTGGTTAAGGAGCAAAGTGGAATCTAGAATCTGGCTCTCTTTTTGGCTTACAGTTCACCATCCCACGTAAGTGGTCAAAGCCCAGAGCAATAACTTAGATTTACTGCCTGTCCTAATTATGCAATGTCCTCTTTGCTTTTTGGTTTTAGAGTCTAGCTGCTATTTTAGACCTATCAGGAGGTCAGTGTTACTGGTTCTCTATGAGTTAAGCTATTATATTCCGATGAAGACTGGCTGGTAGGGTGGGAAATAAGTCCTGATCAAGAAGCAAATGACCTAGACTCCTGTCTGTGCCACTAGGTAACAACGCAGGAAAACATGTAACCTTCTTGGGTCTCAGTTCCCTTATACGTAGAGCTTTAATATACATAGGATAACGTGGAAGTATTAAACACGATTGTCGTCCCATTGTAGTTAACACTGTAACCCAGTGCTTTTGTAAGTTACATTGCTCAGAAATGCTGAGTGCTTAATGTGCAGAGTAGGAATGTATATATAAAACTATCCTTTTTTTAAAATAGAAGATAAGCAGCTTTACCACCTTTAAACTTGCTTAGGTGAACTTCTATTTTAGCAAGATTTCAGGACAAACTCAAAAAATGATAAAAAGGTGGCTCGGTGCCCATAGCACAGTGGTTACAGTGCCAGCCACATACACCAAAGTTAGTGGGTTCAAACCTGGCCTGGGCCAGCTAATTAACAATGACAACTGTAACAAAAAATAGCTGGGCATTGTGGCGGATGCCTGTAGTCCCAGCTGCTTTGGAGGCTTAGGAAGGAGAATCACTTGAGCCCAGGAGTTTGAGGTTACTGTAAGCTGTGACACCACGGCACTCTACCAAGGGCAACATAGTGCCCTCGGTAAAAAAAAAAAAAAGAAAAAGAAAATGATAGAAAGGCCAATTAGCTATGCCAGAAACCTAGGAAGGGAAGGGACATATTATTTACATTTTTCAGTTAAAGGAACTGATAATGATATCCTTTCTCAAAAGAAGAGGTGTGTGGGGGGCTTATTTTCAAGTAGTCTGTTGTGTGGGGTCTTGCTAAGATAGCATGTTTTGATTTTGTGACTAAAGTAGCTTTGCTTTGAAATGCTTATGTACTAAAAATCAGCTCTTCAGATGAATCTCACAGGCATTCGGTGAAAAGAAAGATGCAAAGGAGTATGTTGCATGAGTCCAGTAAATTAATGTTCAAGAATAGGTAAAATATATTGGTGGTTATGGACATCAAAAGAGTGGTGGTCTTGGGGGAATGATGGGAGAGGGTGGGTATTGGTTGGGAAGAAGCCTGAGGAAGCTTTCTTTGGCCTAGAAATGATCTCTGCCTTGGTCTGGATGGTGACTGCCTGTGCAAAACCACTTCATTTCTGTATGTCTATACAGAAAATCTTGAAAATCTTTTCGGAAAATGCTCCATAGCATTAATTTTAATGATGGTAAGAAAGTACTGATCTTAATCCCAAGTCCCATTAAATAACTCTATAGTATCTTTCAAGTGACAGAGGAATGGAAATTGGCAAATCAGGAGGCAAGTATGGTTGAAACATAATAAAAGCAGTCTTCTTCTGGGGGGACTAAAGTCCTTTTATAATATCCTATCGTGGTAATGTTTACATGGTCTGTTCTTTTTCTTTTAATTTAATTTAATTTCTTGTTTACATCTGTTCTCTTACTCTTGAGGAATTAAAAAGATAATGGCTAAATAATTTTTAAAATATTTTAGTTATGATTATAACCTTAAGGCAGACTTTTTTTTCAAGTTAATTCGAGGGTACAAAGAATTAGGTTACAGTGTTTGCATTTGCTGGGTAGAGTCCCTGCTGTAGTTGTGTCCTGCCCCCAGGAGAGGTGCCATGACAACCCCATATTGTGCCCATTAAGTGGGAACACACCACTTTCCCTCCTCTCCTCCCTCCCTCCTTTCCCATCCTCCATCTTGAATTGAACTGAGGTTTTCTCTTATGTGTATTAGATCGTCTACTGGCTTCATGTTAGTATTGTGGACACTGGATACTTGCTTCTCCATTCTTGTGATATTTTACTAAGAAGAATGTGTTTCAACTCTATCCAGGTTAATCCAAAAGATGTAAGGTCTCCATCTTTTTGCGGCTGAATAGTATTCCATGGTATGCATACACCACAGCTTGTTAATCCATTCCTGGGCTGGTGGGCATTTAGGATGTTGCCACATCTTGACGATTGTAAATTGAGCTGCGATAAACAGTCTAGTGCAAATGTCCTTATGATGAAGTGATTTTTTTCTTCTGGGTAGATGCTTAATAAGGCAGGTTATTATTTTTTTTTTAAAGGAAATCAACTTCTGAGCCTATTAAGATCTTTTCTAACTCTGACATTCTATTATTCTCAGATTTTGAAGTGGTGGTATATATTTATGTATAGAAAGTTCAAAAATATTCTCATTCCGTTTTGCAAAATTCACATTTTTATTCACAATAGCTATTTCATATGCTCTTGGACAAGACTTTATGCTTTTATTTTAATATATATCCTATGTCTATGATGAACACAGCACTGGTTATGAGAAAATTTTTCTTGGCATAACTTTGAAAGGTCAGCCATCCTTGATTTGTTCACGATATGATACTAAGCTCAGCATTGGTGTGTGCCTGTGTGTGAGCGTGTGTGTTGGGGGCATGTTTGGAATCCCTTTTCTCTGTGTGGTTTCTCAGTTACTGGTACCGTGCTGCAGCTGAGCCCCTTGCCTGCCGTTTTTCAAGATGTTTAATACCGTTTATTTGGGTCCATGGAGCACTAAAAAGTGTTGAAATAGCAATTTGGTGGCCCATTAAGTGTCCTCTTAATGAGAATACTTAAATACTGGGAATTAAAAGTGTTAATAAAAGGAGATTTTATTTTTATATTTATTTATCTTTTGAGACAGAGTCTCACTCCGTGCACTTTTTTAAGAGTGCCACGGTGTCTTAGCTCACAGCAACCTCAAATTTTAGGCTCAGGCAATCCCCTTGCCTCAGCCTCCCACACAGGTTATAGGTGCCCACCACAATGTCCGGCTTGTTTTTCTATTTTTAGTGGAGATGGGTTCTTTCTTTTGCTCAGGATGGTCATGAATTCCTTTGCTCAGGTGATCCATCCACCTTGGCCTTCCAGAGTGCCAGGATTATAGTCATGAGCCACCATACCTGGCCAAAATAGGGAGCTTTTTAGAAGAAAGATGACAACACTAAAAGGTACCACTTTCCAAAACGCCTTCAAGCAGAAATCTTTACTGTTGGTAAAAGACAGTGCCTGCGAAGGTCTCTTAGGGCTGATAATCCTGCCCCCCCGAATCAGCTAAATCTTATTCCTCAAGTACCTCCATGCTAGCTAATGCCACATTTAAATATATAAGCTTTATTTTAGAATAGCTTTTGAATTGTGGAAAAATTGGAGTAAATAGTAGAACGTTCTCATACACTCCCAGCTTCGTTTTTCCTATTGCTAGGCTCTTCCATTAGTATGGTATCTTTGTTACAACCAAGGAAGCAGCCCTGGTATGTTACTATCAACTAAACTCCATAGCTTACTAAGATTTTACTGGTTTTCCCCTTATGTCTTTGTTTTTGTTGTTCCAGGATCCATTCAAGACACTACATTACACTTGGTCCTCACGACTCCTTCGCTTTCCTCTAGTCTGACCAGTTTCTCAGACTGTTTTTGTTTTTCATGACCTTGACGGTTTGGAGATGTACTGGCTTTGGAAATGTCACTCAATTCGGCATAGTCTGATGTTTCTCTTGGGGTTCCAATGGGGTTGTGGGTTTAAAGCGCCATTTTTATTCTATCACATCATATCAAGGGTGCAGACTATCAGCACAACTTATCTCTGATGATGTCAACCTTGACCACCTGGTTTTATGAGATTTGTTAGCATTCTCCATCAAAACGTCACTCCTTCCTTCCCTCTCTCCACACAGGAAAGAAGTCATGATGGGTAGCCCACATTAAAGCAGGGCAGAGTTAAGCCCTCTCTCCTTGAGAGGGGATGATTTATGTAAATTATTTACCATTCCATACAGATTTATCTCCTTGCTCACATTTATTTATTTGGTTAATATTTATCAGTATGGATTTGTGTATGTTTATTTTACACTGTGGCTTATAATCTATATTATCTATTTTGTTGCTCAGATTTATTCCAGCTTTGTCCTTTGGAAGCTCTTTGAGTGGGCTCCTGTGTTAAACCTATGCTCATCAGTTCGTTTTTTTGATCATTTTCTCACTTGCTGACACAGTAAGGTACTGCAGACTCATCTGTTTTCCCTGCTCCAGCCCTCCCTTTCTCTAAGGCAAGGGTCCTCAATCTACAGCCCACGGGCCACATGCGGCCCACCGAGGACATTTATCTGGCCCACCGGGCTGCCTGTCTTACTTAGCAGCCAACTCGTCCCTGGTCCGCAGTGTGCATGTGTGGAATGTTCACCGCACTCTCCGACTCCCCTCCTTCTCTCTGTCTCTGGACTCCTCCTCTCAGTCTCGGATGAGACTGAGACTCATGATCGGAGGAGTCATGAGCTTGCCTGTGCAGAGCCTGCTGCTGCCTGAGGACCGAGGTAAGAACAAGTTAGGATTTTTTTTTCTTTGAAGTTAGGAGGTCTATTTTTTTTTTTATTTTGCAGTTAGTAAGGCCTTTTTTTGCGGTTAAGGGGGGCCTTTATTCCCTGAAGTTAGGAGGTCTTTTTTTTTTTTTCTTTGCAGATAGGGGCACCTTTTTTTTCATTTTTAAATATTGTATTTATATTTGTTCCCTTTTTTTTTTTTTTTTGCAGTTTTTGGCCGGGGCTAGGTTTGAACCCACCCCCACCACCTCTGGTATATGGGGCCAGCGCCCTACTCCTTTGAGCCACAGGTGCTGCCCCCGTTTTGTTTTTTTACTTCAAAATAAGATATGTGCAGTGTACATAGGAATTTGTTCATAGTTTTTTTTTTCTTTATCTATAGTCTGGCCCTCAAATGGTCTGAGGTATAGTGAACTGGTCCCCTGTTTAAAAAGTTTGAGAACCCTTACTCTAAGGGGATCTGGTTCCTGTTATTGGAGTGTACTGTTAGAAACCATGATCTGAGCACTGGGTGGGCGAGTCGCTATTGGGACGTTACTGCATCTAGGCCCTCAGAGAGGGGAGCTAGGAAATACATGTAAGTATACTAAGCCGTGTGTGTTCACGTATCTGTACTTTATCTATCCATCCTTCTATCTACCGGGCTAACTATGAGTTCATACAGAGGTCTCCAGCTCTCCTTTGGGCCACATAAATCCTTCTAATTTCACCTCCTTGCTTATGAGAACCTCTCTCCCACATGGAGAAATCTTGGCTTTCACCATCTGCTGTCCATTCATGTACTTGTTTGATTCCAATATACATGCAGAGCAGTTTCAGAATTTTTCATCTGTGCCTCATACAATGCCACCCATTTTAATTCTTCTCTTCTTTTTTGCTTCCTCTCCACTGGCCTCTTTACAGGAAGAGATTCGACTCAACCCAATGTAAACTCTGATTAGAGATAGAGTAAGGCACTCCTTTAGACAACTCAAGACACCAATAGCCACTCGACTGCCTTAGAACCATGATCCATTCTCATCTGGGCTGGCCCGTACCATCAGTTTACTCTTACCTTATTGTTTACTTGCTTTTCCGCCCAGAAATCATATATGACAGTATATATACATATACATATATATATTTTATTGTTGGGGATTCATTGAGGGTACAAGAAACCATGTTACACTGATTGTATTTGTTTGGTAAAGTCCCTCTTACAATCGTGTTTTGCCCCTAAAAGGTGTGGCACACACCAAGACCCCACCCCCCTCGCTCCTTCCTTCTCTCTACTCTTCCTTTCCCCACCCCTTCCTCATTCTTTATGCCAAGGTTTTAGTTGAGATAGAGATTTTATGTTGTAAATGTAGAAAATAAAGTTAAATCTTCCCTATGCACTAGTCTAATATTTGTTTGCCATAATTCTGTGGCCATGATAAGGGCAAAATTTTAATGGAAATAGAAAAAATGGTAATAGGCATTTCATGGATGCCGGATGAGGTAGAGCAGCTGTGGGAGTCCAGCTGGAGGGGAGTGGGAAGCAGGAAGATCTGTCAGAGCGTGAGGACTTGAGTCCCCGCACTGGAACTCTAGATTTTGAAATGCAGCGTGGTTCCTGTCCATTGGCCTGTAAGGTTTATGTAGGTAATCCTGACCACAACAGCAACAGACTGAATTGGAATGGGCTTTTGACTAGTATAGACCACTCCGAAGTGTGTGGGTTGCTAGAAAGTCATGGATTTGCTTTTGTTGAATCTGAAGATCCCAGAGATGCACCTGCTGCTGTCTGGGAGCTGATGGCAGCGCAGCGCGTGGCTGCAGGGCAGAGGGAAACTGTCCAATGGTGGGGGGAAAAGGTGGAAATCACAGCCCACCTCCCTCTGGGGGTCGTCTCCCTCGAGATGATTATGGTAGAAGGAGTCCTCCCCCTTGCCGCAGACCTCAGGAAAAGAGAGAGATCACTGTCCGGACAGAGAAATCATAAGCCCTCCCCATCCTTCTCCAGGGCTTGAAGCTGATCTAGGTCAAAGAAAGGAAACCGAAGGCCAGTTTGCAAGAGAAGTGCTTTACAGGAGATAACTTCATGTGACAGGAGTATGTACAGAAATTTCACGTTTCGTTGAGACTTCATGAGCTTGGTGCATTTTTAAAATGTTCAAATTTGTTTTTCTCTTAGAATAGTGACACAAAAAGTATAATTCTCTATGGTTTGAAATGGATCATATGAGGCATATAATACCAAGAATTGTTACTTTACAGTGTTCCCTGAAGCAAATTGAATTTGCCTTGAATTTTAGTTTTGCATAGACTGATAATAAACCTCTAAATTCTGCTCTTCTAAAGTGTGATTTATTTTTTATATGTAGTAACAACACTGACAACAATTGAACTAAGATTTAATTTTTTCCCCATATCTGGGATATAGTATGCAACTATAGTTAAACAAGCAGTCTTGGAAAAGCTGCTGTGAAGCAAACTAGCAGGTAAAAATAACAGCTACCCCATTGTAATAAATTAGAGGTTTTCCAAAAGTCTAACCATTTCACCCTGGGCAGAGATTACCTAGTTAGTATAGAATCTGATAAATTCCAAGCAAGTTTACCTTTGCTTTAGGTCCTAAGTTTCTTATGTAATTGCTGTATATGAATACATAGCTGTTTGTAACATTCTTTATTTGGAAATTTGAGGTATCAAAATACCAGTGTCCTTCCAGTTTAAGGGTACACTGTAGAACTGAACTTTGAGTTACTGTGCAAGATTCTTTTTTCTTCTGAGGTTGTCATTTGTAATGTGTTTTGTGAGAATCCTTCAGATCAAAGTTTTGGTTACAATTATTGTTTAGCTTCAAAGCCTGTAGTTCCTCACAAACTCAAATCTGTGAGTTTGGTATAAAGTCCAGGTACAGCATTCCTAATAGAAGCCATACTTACAGTATCTTGTAAAGTGCTTTTGAATTAATAAGTATTAGCATAATGAAGAAGAACTATAATAGAAATTTAAAAATGATAATTTTAATATTGTCTAAGTGCAATAAATTATAAAGACACAAAGAAAAAGCCCAGAAAACATAATTTAAGGAAATAAAAGTTGGTAAGCTTGTTTTTTAAAGCATACACAGCAGAGTGTCATAAAAGAATAATTTATCACACATTTCTTTTTGTTTTTTGTTATTACTAGGTTTCAAAAATGTATTCGCATTGACCTTCAAATATTTGAGGGTATTTGGAGGAAAGTCGAGACCATCCTTGCCACCTCCTTGTTTTCACAGGGCAGCTATCAGTTTGTATGGAATCAGCACCAAGCATTCTTTCTTTGATAGTCTTTTCTAAATGATCTTTCAGTTCTAAAATTTGTGCAGTGGAATGCTATGCCACATTTATCTCACTATCTCAGTGACAGAGATGATTAAGTGTGGAGAAAAATGAGAATCTAAAATGTCATGTAACTATTAAATATTATAAAAATACTACAAACTCTCATATTAAGTAGACTGAAATTTTCTAAGACTATCTGTCATTCACATCTCAAAGGGAAGATTATTCAAACCTTTAATTATTTTATTTGATACCTAACTAGCCTCATTTATTTTTGGTGTATATGGTTACGTTTGCACAGGTATTGCATAATAGGTAAACTTCTGTTTAAATGAAAAAATGAAACCTGTGGTATTCTCTGAATTCTTAACTAGCTAGTGGTATGGGAAGTCCTGTTAGATGTGGGTTTGTTTCAGTGGGAGAATGGAATGATCTGTGTCATTTAAAATATCCAAAATCAAACAGTTCATGACTATATTTCAAAATATGCTTTATTTTATTTTATTTTATTTTAGATGGGCATCACTCTTTTGCACAGGCTGGAGTTCAATGGAATGATTATAGTTCACTATAGTCCCAAACTCCTGGGCTCAAGTGATCCTCCTGTCTCAGCCTTCCAAGTAGCTGGGACTATAGGAATGCACCACCACACCTAATTGATTATTATTATTATTTTTTACAAGATGGGAGTCTCACTATATTGCCCAGGCTACTCTCAAACTCCTAACTACATGCTATGTTTAAAATGTAGGTATCAAGTGTGAAAAAGAAAGATCTGATGGATGACAGGTTACTCCTGATAACATGGCAGTAGATAAAAATTAACATTGAAAACAATCAGGAAATTTCAGCTTTCATCTGGAATTTGTCTGCCAATTTATTCGTATCTACACATGAGCACAAAATTCACTAGAGTTATTATAAAAAATTTATAGAAGGCTTTAAATGTATTTTAATGGCAATTTGGTCCCAAAGAAAAATCATAGAAATATGTAGTATCAATGGCAATGCCAGTGACCTGGTTGTCTAGAGAAAAGAAGAGAGCATTCTGCTCATACTTCTTAAAAGCGGTGATAATTCTCTTCACATTCATGATTTAAGAAAATTAAAATGGCAGTTTGGCCAACTATGCTAACACGTGGTTTCTAATTGCAAGTGTGGTTTATGACAGAAGAAAAATAGTCTGTGTTTCATTGGTTCAGATGGAAAGCAGGGCTTTTCTGCAGGTTGGGAGATAGCCATCCCACTCCATTGGAAGAGAATGAGAACTAACTGTGTGTCTGTATCCAGAGAGATGAATTTGAGATGGAAACATTAGTTTCTATGTTGTAATAGTCAGCTCTTTTATATTTTGCACCATTTAAATTGTTCAAAATTGAGCCATCCCTTGAGAATTCAGCATAAAGGGAAAAACCATACACCCATTTCTCCCTAAATTTGCCTGCTAGTTCAGGGAAGGCAGTGAGACAACAGTAGAAGTGGAGCAATGAAGATTTTGCTTCTTTACTTTGGCTTAGCTTCAAAATCAGTCTATCCCTAATATCTCTAGCTGTTGTGCTATGGCTAAAAGTAGGGTTAGGGACTCCTTAGAGAAGTATCAACCACTGTAGGAGATGTATCTCCAGTGTACTCTAGCATTGCACATCTATGCTCAGATACCACCTGGAATTAGAGCAGACTTCACAAGTGGGAGGAATGGGATGCATCCATTCTTGTTTGGAAGGAGAACTCATAAAGATTTAGGAGTTGACATCTTTTGGTTGTCTTTTTTGTTAAATTCAGTTTAAGATTTTCCTGGTTTTCGGTATATCAAGTGATTTTCAATTGAAGTGTAGACATTTTTCTATTATTGTATGCAACTCTAGATATTATTGAAACTTTTTGTCTTAATTGACTCTGACACCTCTCCAGCCAGGGAAGCAGTGGGTGCCACCTTGCCACTCCCTCATGGAGTTGGAATCCCCAGTTCTCCACTTGTCCTCAGTTAACACACTGTGTGGCTGGTTGTCCATGTTACTGCTGAGCATGGGTGGAATTTCCAGATCCCTGCATGGTCTCCCTGACATCACAGTGGAGGTGACCTTTGCAGTGCATAGTGGTTTGACACCACCTCCGTATTGGGGGAGGGGAGAGACACCGATTCTTGCTGAGTAGGGGTGGACGTCCAGACTTCCTACACAGTGTCCATTGATACTGTGGAAGACGCTTCATTATCAGCTGCCAGGCATAAAGGCCCTGGCTCTCTATTGACCCTTCTTTGACACCAATCTGGCAGAGGTATTAGGGGTACTTGTTCAAGCCTCATGAGGGTGGAACTCTAGTATTTCCACTCCGCCTTTGCTGGCATATGGGGTCACCGTC
This sequence comes from Perodicticus potto, assembly GCA_963574655.1. Taxonomy (NCBI): domain Eukaryota; kingdom Metazoa; phylum Chordata; class Mammalia; order Primates; family Lorisidae; genus Perodicticus; species Perodicticus potto. The sequence goes on along the minus strand of CAUYRH010146331.1, from coordinate 19,919 downwards.
TCTACTGTGGCATTTGGCTAAAGTAGAGCAGTTATTGTCTAGTTTTCTGTCTTGCTAATCTGCCCCTTTCCTGGTTATATGGCTAGAAAGAGCAGACTTTTGTTGAGGCTTTTTATGCTCCATACCCATGGGCATTTGGGGGATGCTGACTTGTGTGCTTCTTGGTGTTTCCACCTTTATGACTTCTTCAGCTACATATCTGGAATATTTGAGGCAAAATGAAAACCCAAGGATCTCACCACTATGTTGTTTCTTGGGTTCTGAGGTCCCCAACTGCTCTTACCTCCCTTCACCTTGAAGAGTCTTCTTACATTTATTTTGTATATAACATCTGGGGGTGGGGGCGGGTATTTGTTGCTTGTTTGTTTAGTTGAATTTAGCAAGAGGAATAGAAAAAAGTAAGTCTATCTTTTCAGAAGCAGAACTCCTTGCTGTTCAGTTTTTCGGTTTATTTGTTTTTTTCCCCAATACTATATGAGAAAGTTTAAAAAATACAGAGAATATGAAATAATTGTACCCCCACATATCTACCACTTGGATTGAACACTTAACATTCTATAAATTTTACTTTACTGCATAGTTATCCAGCTGCCCAGTCGATCTATTTGTCTGTTATTTTTTGCTGGACTTCAGTACATGTCACCCTTAAACCCTTCAGCTTGTGTATCATTAATCAGACTTTACTTTCCTGGTTTTCTAAGGTAAGTTTTACATAAAGTAAAATGTACAAAATCACAACTACCATTGGATGAGCTTTGTAGAATCCCACCATTACTGAGGGAATCTTTATCACCTCCAGAAGTTTCCTCAAGCCCCTTCTGATTTAACTCCTACCTCCCTTTCACTTCAGGAAGAAACTATTGATTTAATTTGTTTTCTTCTTCCTCCTCCTCCTCTTTCTCTTCCCCCCCCCTTCTCTTCTTCTTGCTGTCAATTTCATTTTGCCTGTTTTAGAATTTCATGTAACTAGAACCAGTCTGTACTCTTCTTTTCTGCATTACTTTTCCAGAACCATACTTTTGAGCTCCGTTCATATTGTTATATGTATCAATAGTTCTTTATTTCCCCCCTGCTGACAGCTATTTCATTGAGTGAATAATACCATGGTTTGTTCATTCTGGCCTGTTTCCAGTTCTTAGCTAGTAGAAAGTTGGGGTAGTATAAGCCATTGCTCTCTCCTCTCTACTTAGAACATAGTGCAAACTTAAGATTTTGTGTCATTCTTCTGATTAATAAAATGGTAAAGGACTACAAAGATATGTTTTTATAACACAGAATACTCACATTTTCCACGTATTTCTTATTATTAGTTATAGCTATCCACTTATTTGATGTTGAAAACACTTGTGTGATAGAATCAAAAGATAGTTTTAGCCTTATAAAAACAGAATTTGGCTTCCTGGCACCAAATTTTATTTTGTGAAGGAGAAACAATGGCGTTAACGACACCATAACTGTAATATTCATTACTGGGAATGCCAAAGTAGCCTCTGGAGGAACATCTTATTTCAAGAATACTTACAAGACTCTATTTCTGCACAAAATATTGATGTGATTGCTGCAGATGGGTTCGTCTACGTTTCACAGACCCTTATTTAGCCCCGCCTATTATGTAAGTGTCTTCTTTTCTCTTTCCCCAAAATGACTTCCTAAGGGAACTATAACTTCCAATTGATAGATTTACTGATTGATACCAGGGACTTCTACCAGCTACCAAATGGGACAAAATAAACTTTCTGTGCGATTCATGAGAGTGGGCGTGCTTACTGTGAACAGTCCAGGAAGAAGTGGAGGATGTTTCATACTTTCATTACAACCTTTCTCTGACTTTATTTTTTTTATACAGTTGACGGACTGGACAAAGCTTCTATAGCAAACTCAGATGGCCCCGCAGCAGGTTCCCAAACACCTCCCTTCAAGAGAAAGGGGAAACTCTCCACCATCGGTAAAATCTTTAAGCCTTGGAAGTGGAGGAAAAAGAAGACAAGTGACAAATTTAGAGAAACATCAGCAGGTATGAGTGTCACACCTTTGTTAGAAGATATCCTGAAGTAAAAAATGATGTTTTGCAGTATTTCTTTTTTTGTTTCAGAAAAAAAAAATTATGTTTGAAATGAAATTATTGCATTTAAGGATAAAATAACTCAGAGTTCTGATTTGCCTCGTTTTTGTACTGACTTTGGCTTTCTAATATATTCTTATTTTAAAATATATATTTGAAAATGTATATTAAAAAAACTGATGCGTGAGGAGGCAGCAGGTGAAATAGTGGAAAATGAGAAGTAGAAACTTTATCCATCAACGCTGTGTTGGCAAACATCCACCTTTATATACACACTTTTATGTGTATATCTGTCTGGTTCTAGTAGCATAGCCTTATTCTTAATTAAAACTTAAAAAATGTATTTTTTGATGTATTTGTTCTATGAATAAGATTTAAATGGGTATCTGAAAGTGCTGCTGTGTTTGTTTAATCTTAAATCTCCATCATATCATTAGGACAAAGAGATGGTCTGTGTGCTAAGAGAGCCATAACCCTCTTGGTATGAAAATCTTTGATTATTAATTTAATTTGTAGGCTTTTTTAAGCCTTAAGAATTACATTGTTGAGTGCCTTTCCTATGGACTCATAGAGGAAGTTGACTTTAAATCTCAGGGAAGAATGAAGCCCAAATTAAACTTGTGCCAGTGTCAATGGTGTTTGAAGATAGACAAGAATTTCTCTCTTGAGTAAATTCAACATTCTCCATAATTAAAAAGTAATCCCTTCATCAAAACCCCTCATTACACCACAGTCTAATATTGTCAGTGCACATCTGGGGTCTTATTGGTCTGTGCCAATATAAGAGCTGACTTTTCCTTCTAGAGCTGTCAAGTAAAATAGAAAATACGACACACAAGGATGTGGGATAGAGAAAAACATCTCTGATGCGTTTGCAGCAATGTAATTTCTTTGAGCATTTCATATTTAACGAGAAACAATGATAAGCTATCTGGGGTTGATTTTGAAATAATTCTGGAGGAGTGGTGAAGTAGGAAAGAGTATAGACAAAAGAAGACTGGCAATGAGTTGGTCATAGTTTAAGCTGGACAGTGGGTACATGAGATTTATTATTCTAATTTCTCTACTTATAGACACTGGAAATTTTCCATAATAAAAAGAAAAAGAGAGACTTGCTGAATCCTCTTCATCATAAGTGGCTTCCTGGGTTGGCAGGCAGTAGGTAGTGGACAGAGTGCTGAGCTAAGGACACAGGGTGGTGGTCTTGCCACCAAGGTGCCGAGTGACCTTGGGCAAGTTGGATCGGCCTCTAAGCTTCGATTTCCTTCCCTACAGAATTAGGTGGGTGAATGAGCTTCATTTTCGATGCTTCAGTTCCAGATGCTGTTGGTCCCTAGGGAGATCCTGATTCTCCCAGTCCTGGGCTGGGTACTTGTTCTCCTTTGTCCTCTCATTGTGGATAAAACCACACTGGCCTTCCTACATGCTTCACTTGCATGTCTCCCTAAGCACTGGGGAGAAAAATCTGGTTCTTCGAATTACCATGACTAAGTGAGACAAGGTGGGGGGCAGGGCTCCAGAGAGCAGCATTAAGAAGATACAGAGCAGAGAGGATGGAAGTCTCCTCACTTGCCTCTCTTGCCCTAGTCCGAGCTACTAACTTTTCTCTCGTTAAAGTAGAGAAGACATCTGCAAAGAACTTCCCCATTCTCTTTCCTTGTCACCTTGTTTGAATTATTGTTATAGCAGGGAGGCTACAACCCCAACTCTGAGTATTCAAGAAAAGTCCTTTTAAACAGGATTTAAGTTAGGTCATCTTGTATTTGTTCAGATTGAGGATCACACATCATTCTTTGTATTATTTGCTTTTCAAATTCATGTAGGATTTTACATAAATTTAGCTCTAAAATGTTATTTGATATTTACAATCCTTGGTTCCTAAGGACTACCAAACTACACTAAAAAATTGAAAAGTTATTAAATGCCTCCGCAGCCTATTTTTCCATCAAAATGGCTATATTAACAGAATAAAAACAAACCAAGTATATGTATTAACAATCTTTCATGATTTTCTGTGCTACATTTACATGTAATCATTTATTTTAAACCCATATGCCTAATGTTTTACTTGAACTTCGTAAGATGTGGTACAATATCCCATTATAAAGTATTTTATTGTCACCCTGTTTTTATGTTTATTTAAAGATGTAATTTTTCGGCCAAGATACGTGGGATATATAAGTAAACCTTAAAACAAAGACATAAAATGGTGTATCGCAGGTTAGTTTTCTTCACATTGAAGAAAAATGTCACGTCTAGAGGAAAACTGATGTATTTGGAAATAACCAAGAGAAAGGCAGTTTCTTCTTTAAAAGGTTACCTCAAACTGAAATTGAGCTGTTAGGAGGTAATCAAGGCCATACACCCTCTGGCAGCGAATGAAGTACATCTGAGGCTAGACGCACGGTATCTTGGGGTGTGAAGGAAGGTGAATTTCTTCTGAGAGAAGTCACTCTTCTGTGTTTGTCCTCTTAAAGTCTGGGCTTCATAAGCTCACAGACGTGAATCTTACTGTGCTCCGCTACGCAGTCATTAATATCCATGTCACTTTTTCTAGTCGGGATTTCTGTTGTAGGAATTTTCATTTGGTCGTGGATGGGACACAACACTAATTGATCGATGCCTTGTAATAGTATATTTACTAATTATGAGGGGAGGTAAGACAGGTCCCTTCTGGCCTGTTTGGTGGTCCTTGAGTCAACTGTATTTCTGAATGCTCTACAGAAGCCTGAAGGACGTCTGGTCCTATGAGACAGATTGGGCTTGTGCCCAACTTCCAGTTCTCTGGCCTTGTTTTAAATAGAAAATTACTGGTGTTTTGACTCTGGGTTAGGTCATGCAGTTCCTCGCGTGTAGGTTCTGGGGCAAGGACTTGAAGTGAACCTGCCTACCAGGGGAACCTGAACTTCACTTGGTGAAGCTGACAGAGGAGGTTCAGGATGCCACTGTCTGTCACCAACCCCATAGTTACCAAGATGACATCTTTATAAGTCTCAAGCCAGGCAAAAAGAGTAATGTTACTTCACAACAAAATGCCACGTGTTCCGATAGGCAGGGAGGAAGCACAGGGCATCTAGGGAGTGATACTGGGAAATTCAGGCCAGCCTCTGTAACCAGGGTGCTCTTCACTCGGGTGGCAGGATTCAGGTAGCAGATAGTGCTTCTGATTGGGAACAGAAAGACTGCAACAGAACCCCATCCTCTTTTAAGGAACAGGGAGTAGAGATGGAAACTAGGATGGGAACCTACCAAAAGACTCAGGACAGAAATTTGCTTTGTGAATTGGAACACAGTGAGTGGATTTGGGGAAAGGATCCCCTAGGACCCCAAAGCTCTGCTGCTAGAGCTACTGTTGTCAGAACAGCACAGCCCCAGAGCTGGGTGGGCAGAGAGGGGAGGACTCGCCCTGGTTGGCAGCTGTGGCCCAGATGTGTGGCTCTGAGGACACAGGCGGGCAGAGTACCCATTTCTCCCCTCACTGTCCCAGATCCTCCTAGAGGCCACTGTGAGGGAATGTTCCTTGGGTGGAACTTTCGTCCCTCACTTCTTGCCCCCAAAGTGTGACTGACCCCACCTTGTTTCCTGATGAGTTCCGGACTCCTCTGCACTCCTGGATTTAACCAACCTGACCTCCCCTGCCTTGTCTTTGCTCTTTTGTCCATAACCCTTGGACCTCAGTCATGCTGGGCACGCCCCAAGCCCTCTCCGTCCTCTGGCTTTTCTTCCTGCCTCTCTCTCCTCTGAGCACCTCCTACCATGGCTCCACCTGTTGAAATGCCACCAATCATTCAAGGGTTAGTGACCTGTCTCTTCTTCCTGAAGATGTTCTTGACTTTTGACTCTGCTACGGCTGAGCGGGGGGCTTCCCCTGTTTGTTTAGACTCCTGTGAGGGTATGTGTATTTTGACTTCTTTTCTAGGTTACGTGTCTATATTATGCTTCTAATTGACTGTGTGAAGTACTTAAGGGTACAGATTATCTCACTCACCTTAGCTCTACTTCGTAAAGCTGCTGTATTATATAAGAACTGGCTCCTGGGATGTACTCACAAAATGTGCTGTTTATTGCTCATTTATTGAATATCCACTCTAATAAAAAGGTGCAGTACTGGACGCTTTAGGACTTAAGAAAGAAACTGAAGATTAAAAAGTCATAATGGGCTTGGTGCCTGTAGCTCAGCAGCTAGGGTGGGTGCCAGCCACATACACTATGGTAGAGGGTTTGGACCTTGCCCCGGCCTGCCAAACAACAATGACAACTACAGCAAAAAAATAAAAAAAAAAAAAGAAAAACAGCTGAGTGTTATGGCGGCGCCTGTAGTCCCAGCTACTTGGAAGGCTGAGGCAAGAGAATCACTTAAGCCCAAGAGTTTGAGGTTGCTGTGAGCTGTGATGCCATGGCACTCTACTGAGGGCAACATAGTGAGACTCTGTCTCAAAAAACCTCCCAGAAAACAGGCCTAATAGAAAAGAAAACAAATTAAAATACTAACCCAAACCATGTACTACACAATTACAACTGTGTACCACACTATTGAGAAGCTAATAAAATAATTAGAGAAAATTTCTCTTTCCTGTATTTTGCCCTTACTTAAGAGTAAGTTATGCTGGCAAATAAAGAAAATCAAGGAAACTTATCTTCATTCAACTTGTGACTTTTCTCGTGCTGTTAGTAATGGGAAGGGAATACCTGTCTAGATTTTGAGGTAACATTATTAGAACTGTCAGCATTCCAGCAATCACACTAACTTCTAAGAGTCTTCTGGGAAAAACTTTAATTTACTGAAAGGACTCCACATTCCCTAATAATAGTAATGGCTAATTTTTATTGAATGTGATTATGTACCAGGTTCTATTCCAAGGACGTTATTCATATTAACTCATTGAATCATCAAAACAACCTTAGGAACCGTGACCTTTAAGTGCTACTCTTATCCCAGTTCTTCTAGTGAGGAGACCGGGGCCAAAAAATTCAGGTGACTTTTCAAGAAGACATAGCTGGGAGTAGCCAAGGACAGTATTTGAATAGAGTGCCTTGTCAGTACTTTTGACTATTCCACTATATTGCATCTCTAAAAGATAACAGATGAGTAAAGCTCAATCCTTGAAAAGTGGTTGGGTGCAGTGGCTTACATCTGTAATCCTAGCACTCTGGGAGGCCAAGGAAGGTGGATTGCTTGAGGAGTTCAAGACCAGCCTGAGCAAGAGGAGGACCCCAGCTCTACTACAAAACAAACAAACAACAACAACAACAACAAAACAGAAAAATTAGCCAGGTGTAATCCCAGCTACTTGGGAGGCTGAGGTTGCTGTGAACTATGATGGTACCAGAGTGCTCTACCTAGGGTAACAAATTGAGACTTTGTCTCATAAAAAAAAAAAAATCCTTGAAAGGTGACTGTAATACATGGATTTGTCTCCTATACTAGTTTTTGCTTGTAAGAGGGATTTGATCTATAGAATTATTTTGTTTCTACTTGACTAGCCTCATTTCCGTAGTGTACATGTAGAAAAAATGTTTGGCAGGAATCAAAATTATGTTTGATCTTATTAGAGGATAATATTCTGTGTAACCATAGAGACGTAATGTTTCTACTTTTCAATATCTAGAAAGTAGGGCAAAGTTAAAGGATTTTCCCAAGGTGATATTTGTTAAGGACTGCTCTGATCGTATTAATAAATGACAGCATGTTGATTTTACCTCGCTCCTTCCACCAAGAAATTGGATGTGCTTTCCTATATCGTTCACCCTCACATCATATTGGGGAAGAAGAGCGAATCTCCTGCTATCAATCTGCTGTAGCAGAGGAAGTGACATAACCACAGGCCGCTCAGCACCTCCAGGTCCACCCAGGGTTCCTTACTTACATGTTAGACAACAGTTATTTGTCCTCTGAGCAAATGTTAGCTGAGCATCTTGGTCTGCTGACTGTCAGGCCCTGTTATGGACTCTGGTGATACTGTTACAGATTTAACTGATACAAAAGAGACAAATCTTCCTTCTCTTTTGGAGCTTACATTCTAGAAGGGGTAAGAAGTAGAAAGCAAACCAATATTAGGTAGTAATTAGACAGTGAGAAGAGAAAAATAAAGCAAGGAACTGGGATAGGGAATACAGGGGGGAGGTTATAGTTTAAAATAGAGTGGTCAGGCCAACTTTACTGGGAAGGCAACATTTGGGCAATGGCCGGAAGGAGGAGGGGAAGGCCCCGAGAAATCCTGTTGAAATCACGTGAGTTAGACCTAGCATGTCGTTTCCTTCCTTCAGCAATGGCATGGAGGGCCCGGGTGCGGGGGCTCACACCTGTAATCCCAGCACTTGGGAGGCCGAGGCGAGTGGATTGCCTGAGCTCACAGGTTCGAGACCAGCCTAAGCCAGAGTGAGACTTCGCTCTAAAAATAGCTGGGCATTGTGGCAGGTGCCTGTAGTCTCAGCTACTTGGGAGGCTGAGGCAAGAGAATCACCTGAGCCCAAAAGTTGGAGGTTACTGTGAGCTATGACGCCACAACACTCTACCAAGGGTGACAAAGTGAGACTCTGTCTCAAAACAAAAACAAAAACCCAGCATGGATACGTGTGACCCTACTCCTTTACAAACTTTACTCTGCCCAATAATTTAGAATCTCTTCTTTTTTTTTTTTTTTTTTTTTTGCAGTCTTTGGCTGGGGCTGGGTTTGAACCCTCCACCTCTGGCATATGGGGCCAGGCCCTACTCCTTTGAGCCACAGCCACTGCCCTGGTCTGCCCAATAATTTAATAAGTCAAATGCCTCACATTCATGCACCTCATGCCTGTTAATCTTGATTACCTATGGCCAGCACTGCGGGCCCTAACAAATCATGTGATTTCATACTCCACAATTGTACTAGAACAGGAGCCGGAGGTTGAGAAAGGGATTTAACTCTATAATGTAAACGTTTTGTTATGACTTCCTTTCTTCAAATCAAGCCTCATGGAGTTCAAGTTTAAATCCCTCATATATTGATGTTTTGGGAGATCCAAGTATCCAGTCCTACTGAGCCTGCATATGTGAGTTGAAATAATAGTGCTTTAATATCTCTGTGTATAAACAGTGCCTAACTGCCACACTGGTGCTATCCCAATGCTGCGTTTCTAGATTACTTGTAATTATAAGTATCTTCCCAAATTGGTTTACAAAATTCTGATTAACCCACAATGTACCTGTAGCCTGATACTGTTAATACTTGTTCAAATATAGCCAAACACTATGTATTGTTACTATAGTAAGACACTACTTTTTTTTTTTTTTTTAACTCTTGGGCTTGAGCAATTCTCTCGCCTCAGCCTCCTTGAGTACCTAGGAGGTACCTAGGTGCACCACTTTGCCCCGCTAGTTTTTCTATTTTTAGTAGAGATGGGGTCTCACGTTTGTTCAGGCTGGTCTTGAACTCCTGAGCTCAAGCAATCCACCCACCTCAGCCGCTCAGAGTGCTAAGATTACAGGTAGGAACCACCGCGCCAATAGAAGACTTTTTGAATTTTCAATTGAAGTTGAAAATTTTAAGGTTGCAAAGGACCTTTCCAGCCATCTTGTTCCATCTCTAAGGCAAGAGTCACCCCTTTCTACAGCCACCCTGATAACATATTGAACTGATTCCCAGTTCTAATTGTTGGGGAAGTTTTCTTTTGTACTGGGCTAAAATAGATTATCTCCAGTCTTTCTGAGCATCCTGCGTGGGTATGTCTCCTAATCACATTGATGCATAATCATCCTTCCATCTTAAAGTAATTTCATTCCCTTTATCTGTATTCAATTTAAGAGTTTCTCGCTATAGCCGCATATTAAATTGTGTCATTTACTCAGTTCCAGACCCAGTGCAGCATGTGCTGGGGACACAGTGGTAAACACTGCAACTTGGTTCTTTGTACCCTCCATGATTCTCCAACAATAAAAAAGAAAAAACAAACCTGACAGGCTCCCTGCTGTCAGGGAGTCCACAGGGTACCCACGTGTCTGGCCTTACATCATGACCCTCCTGCCCCCTTTTAAGGTATTTTAAATGCTAAGCTAATGTGGTGAGTTTCTCTATAATGCTTATTACCCGCACTTCACCAGCCGTATTTTCACTGTTTAGCATCCACAGTGAGAGCTTTCCTGCAGGTGCACACCGTGCTCCCGGCATACTGACCAGCATGCTTCCTTGTGACAGTAGGACCCCACCTTGTGTCCGATCTGTCTCCTTTGAGTTGTCAGGACTCCTGTCCCTGTCTGGTTACTGCTGTGTACTAACGTCTCATGCCTCCCTTGTTTATTCCTCTCCAGTTAAAGTGCTCCGGCACCCCAAACGCCCTAACCAGGCTTCTGGGACACTGTGGTCTCTGCAAGTCCCATGTGTCTCTACCTAACCTTGTCTTTTTCTGTCCTAGCTGCTACCCTCCATGATACCTTGCCTGCTAATATTTTCTGAGTGTTTTTTCCTTCCTCTCTAATTCCGTTTAAGTTTCTCTTCAGTAGGCCAATTCGGGGAGTGTGAGTGTCTTCCCAAATGTCATTTCTGTTTCCACGTCACGGGCCCCGTCTCTTGTCAGCCTTGTGCTCCTGTGCTGATGTTAGGGTCCAAACAAATCAGACACCATCAATCCCAACAGCCTCTCACTGTCTTTCCCTCCTCTTTTTGTATATCAGGATCTGTAACTGGAAGAGGAAAAACCACACCCCACCTTCCCTGCCTGCTTGGTTTGTACTCAGGACTTCTGACTAACTGGACCATCAAGGTGGCTTGTGAGGGAGACAGTTATTTCAATTTTTAAAAATTGGTAGAGGAGGGTTTGAGGAGTCTTGATGTGCCCCCCTGCACGTCCTGAGGCACAGCATTCCTGGGGAGCCCTGCAGGGCTGTGTGAGGCTGGCATCTCAGCCACCTCAGCGAGTGCCCCTTAGTGACCACTTTTTGAGTCTTCTTGCAGGCTCCGGTGTCCCCTCCTTGTCATCCACTCATACAGCAAATAGTGACTGAGCTTCTACCGTTTTCCCAGATGCTGTTCTAGGGATAAGTAGTTAGCTCATGGAGCTTGGGGAGGAGTGTCGTGGGGGGAAATGAGAGCATACGTGGTGACTGAGGCCAGTGGGTTAGTGAGAGAAGGGCACTGTCCTTTGCGCTCGGCTTGGTGTCTCTGGTACCAGCCTCTCCTGTCTATCTTCCCTGCCAGGTCTAACGGTGCCCCACCGACTCCTCACTTCTGTGTAGCCTTTTTTCTCGTGTCCACTGTGGTGCTGGTTCCTTTTTTCTTCCTGAAGACATTTCTGTTTGTGACTCCCTTAACTATACTCTTCTCCCGTTCTTTCTAGGTTTCATTCATTCTTTTCTGGAGAAAAGGGAGATGTTTCCCAACTGCTTTCACCTTCTTTGGTAGATGGAACTGGTTTATTAATATTTATAGCTTACCTTTCTTGGTGGCTCCTCTCCAAAGAAGAAAAATAGAGGTCACAGCTGAGAGATTGCTAAAATGGTTTGTGTGCAGTCCAGACCTCGGGGTCTCGAGGTTACTTTTGGTCATTTGTGGCAGCCAGTGTCTTGGAATCATTCTCTAGAAATGAACCCAGTAAACCAGGCCCCTAAAAATGGGGCTCTTTTGCTAAGCACTAGTTTGCGTTAGCTATGTCAAACCCTTGCCGTTTCAAAAACAAAAATAGCTTTTTGACTTTTATGAAGCTTCTTCCTGCCTTACCTCTCTGGCTGGCTGGACCCTTGGTCAGTGAGCCCATAGTCCATAGGAAGATATATTTATTCTTTTAGACAACTCCAGTGTAGACTCCTGAAACTTCCTTAGAAGTGGCTGCTGTGTGGCTTGTGTGGGAGGCAGATAAATAAAGGCACCATGAACAAATTCACTCTCTATGGCTGAGTATGTGATCATGACCTTTCCAAAAGATTCTCCTGGTTCTTCATCCTTTGGGTGTTTCCTTTATATATATATATATATTTTTTTTTTATGTGCATGTATATATAGGTGTGTACAGTTCTAAGAATTTTAATATATGAGATCTACCAATGAAGTTTGCAAACTCATCCTAGAAAAAGTGCTACATACTTCATTGCTGAATATCACTACATTCACCTTCAAAGTGCTCCCCTTGGATAGCTGTGCACCGATGCCAGCAACTAGTCCACCCTTCAAAGCAGTTTTGGAACTCATTTTCTGGATTGACCATCGGAGCTGTTGTTGTACACGATCTGACAATTAAGTTGGAGAACTTGCCACCATGCACTTAGTTTGGCATCACTGTACAGACAACTCAGTAAGGTTTCATAACCTTGGTATATCAGTATCTCATACCTATGTTCTTGTTGACATATGGCAGTATCTTGCTGAGTGGCGTTCATTGTTATTGTTGTGTGTGTGTGTTGTTGTTTTTGTTTTAACATATACATGTGTTTATTAGGTTCCACTTTTTGCCTTCACAAAATTAAAAAGGCTTAAAATTTAACAATAACAATGTGTAAGGTAAGGACTAGAAACAAAAACCTTGGAAAGAACAAATGAAGATAAATACAATTCAGAAAAAAAATCAGACAATTGCTGCAATGAATATTAAGTGATGATAATAATAATAATGCAAAGAAAGTGACATTCACATTATCAAATAAGAGTACATCTATTATAGAATGCTTTGACTCTGAGGATCAGTATGGAATCATCAATTAACTTCTTCTTATTGTTTTTTTCCCAAAGTCCTGGTCCTTCCAGGAAAATAGCTCCAAAATTGCTTCAGAGGGTGAAATATATCAGAATATATCATTCAATAAATCTCCTCTGTGCTGTATTTTTTTTCTTTTTTTATAGTCATATCTTACTCTACATCCTCCCTCCTCCTTACTAACCTCTGGCAACTACTGGTCTGTTCTTTACTATAGTTTTGCTGTTTCAAGAATGTCATATTAATGGAATTCATTCAGAATGAAATCTTTTGAGACTGGCTTCTTTCACTCAGCATAGCAGGCTGATTCGTAGGTGATTCATCCAGGCTGGCGAGAGATTCACTGTATTGCTACATGTTTCCATGATTCGCTTTTATTATTGAATAGTGTTCCATGGTGTAGATGTTACCATGGCTTGTTTATTCATTCACTCATTGAAAGACATATTCATTGTTTTTAGCTTTGGGTGTTTCCTTTTTTTTTTCTTGATGAAAAAAGCTGCTGTAAACATTCTTATATAGGTTTTTGTGTGAACAAAAGTTTTGTATTCCTGTCAACAAGGTAGGAAATGTTGAGTTGCTCCACATTCGTATCATCATTATTTTTTTATTATGGTAAAAAAATCGTAAAATTTACTATCTTAACCATTTTTAAAAGTGCAGCTAAGTATAATTACATCACTTTGTAAACATATTTCTAGAACTTTTTCATCTTGCAGATCTAAAACCGTATAGGTATTAAATAGCTTCCTTTTTGCCCACTGGTAGCCACCTTTCTATGTCTATGAATTTGACTACTTTAGATCCTTCATATAAATGGAATTTCCCAGTATTTGTCCTTTTGTGACTAGTTCCTTGGTTTGTTGTGTTTAGTATAATGTCCTCAAGGTTCATCCGTGCTGCAGCAGGAGACTGGACTATTTTTCCCTCTTAAGGCTGCGTGGGGTGCCATATGGTGTTTGCCCATCCTTTGTCAGTGGCCATTCAGGTTGCACCTGCCTCTTGCTCGTGTGAATAATGCTTCTGTGAACACAGATGTGCTGTCGTTAGTTTTATGTTAGCCATTTTAGTAGGTATGTATTGATGTTTTGTTGTGGTTTTAATTTGATTTCACTAATGACTAATGATGTTGAACCTCCTTTTACTTAATTGATGCCTAGTATTTGTATGTATTTATGGAGTGAAAGTGACATTTTGTCATAAGCATTTAATGTATAATAATTAAGTCATAATGTTTAGGCTATTGGTCACCTCAAACATTTATCATTCTCTTATTGGGAATATTTCAAATTCTTCTAGCTATTTTGAAATATATATTATGTATAATATATATTTTAAAATTAAATTATACAAGAACTTTATGGACACCCTGTATTTACATATGCTATTAGCTAGTTTGCTACAGAACATTGTAACTTATTCCTTTTATCTCACTGAAGGTTGTACCCACTACCCGGCTTCTCTTTTGTGTCATTCACACCACACACACACACACACACACTCGCAGTCTTCCCAGCCCCTGGTAACCATCAATTTCCTCTCTACCTCAATGAGATCAGCTTCTTCAGCTCCAAAGTGTGAGCGAGGACATGTGATATTTGTCTTTCTGTGCTCGGCTTTTGTCACTTAACATAATGCCCTCTAATTCTCTCTGTGTTTCTATAATTAATAGGATTTCACTTTCTCTTTGTGGCCAAATAACATTTCATTGTTTTGGTTTCATTTTCTTTATCCATTTATCTGTTGATAGACCCTTAGATTGATTCCATATGGATTGATTCCATATTGTGAATAGTGCTGCAGTGTACATGGGGGTGCAGGTAACCCTTTGATATACTGACTTTTTTCCTTTGAGTATATATTCAGTAGTGGGATTGCAGGATCGTGTGGTAGTTTTGGCCAGGACTGGGCTTGAACTTGCCACCCCGGGGTATATGGGGCCAGCACCCTACTCCTTGAGCCATAGGCACTGCCCTGTTTTTAATTTTTTGAGAAATTTCCATACTGGTTTTTATAATGGCTGTACTAATTTACATTCCCACTAACAGTGTATGAGACTTAGTTCCCTTATCTCTGCATCTTTGCCAGCATGTGTCATTTTTAGTCTTTTTGATAATAGCCATTCTAACTAGGGTAAAATAATGCCTCTTTGTGATTTTGATTTGACCAAATGATTGCCAAATGATTAGTGAGTGATGTTGAACATTTTTTCACATACACCTATTGGCAATTTGTATGTTTTCTTTTGGGAAATGTCTATTCAGATTATTTAGCCACTTTTTAATGAGATTAGTTGTTTTTTGTGCTGTTGTCTGAATTCTTTGTATATGTCTCAACATAATATAGGCCATATATAATGGACCCATTACTCACATCATATGGAATGGGAGAAAGTTAAGTCCTCTAAAACTGGAACAAGGCAAGGACATCCACTTTACCACTACTATCCAACTGGGAGTCCTAGCTAGAGCAATCAGGCAAGAGAAGGAAATAAAAAGCATCCAGATTGGAAAGGAAAGTTAAATTCTTCCTTTTCACAGATGACATTCCATCTAAAAAAACATAAAACTCTTAGATCTAAGAAACAGAGTTGCAGGATACAAAATCAACATACAAATCTCAGTAGCACTGTTGTACAACAATATCCAAGTAGCTGAAAAAAGGAGCCAAGAAAGCAATCTCATTTACAACAGCAACAATAACAATACCTCAGAATAAATTTAACCAAGGAGATGAAAGACTATAAAACACTAGTGAAAAAATGGAAGTGTACAACAAATGGAAAGAGATCTTATGCTTATGGAGCAAAAGAATTAATATTATTAAAATGGCTCGGCGCCTGTGGCTCAACGGGCTAAGGGGCCAGCCATGTACAGCTGAGCTTGCAGGTTCGAATCCGGCCCGGGCCTGCCAAACAACAGTGATGGCTGCAACCAAAAAATGGCCAGGCTTTGTGGCAGGCACCTGTAGTCCCAGCTACTTGGGAGGCAGAGGCAGGAGACTCCCTTGAGCCCAGGAATTGGAGGTTGCTGTAAGCTGTGATGCCAAGGCACTCTATCCAGGATGGTAGCTTGAGGCTCTGTCTCAAAAAAAAAAAAAAAAAAGACCATACTATCCAAGGCAATTTACAAATCTAATGCTCCCTATCAAAATATCATAATACTCTTCACAGAAATAGAAAAAACAATCCTAAAATTTGTATGGAATCAAAAAGAGTCTGTGGCTCACACCTGCAGTTCTAGCACTTTGGGAAGCCAAGGCAGGAGGATTGCTTGAAGCCAAGTGTTTGAGACCAGCTTGAGTAATGTGAGACAGTGAAACCCTGTCTCCAAAACAAATTTTTTTAATTAGCCAGACATGGTGGTGTGCATTTTTAGTCCCAGCTACTCGGGAGACTAAGCCAGGAGGATTGCTTGAGTGCAGGAGTTCAAACGTTCAATGTGTTGTGATCCTGCTACTGCACTCCAGCCCGGGTGACAGAGCAGGACCCTGTCTCTAAAAACAAAAAATCCTGTATATCTGAAGCAATTCCTGAGCAAAAAGGAGGTGTCATTCTACTTAATTTCAGAATTTATTATGAGGCAACAGTAACCAAAACAGCATGGCATTGATATAGCAGGATTCCATTCTTAATTTTATGGCCAAATAACATTTCATTGTTTTTGTTTCATTTTCTTTATTCATTCATCTTTTGATGAGCCAGGGGAATGGAATAGAGATCTCAGAAATAAATGTACGTACTTATAGTCAACTGATTTTCAACAAAGGCACCAAGAACCTACGTTGGGGAAAGATAGTCTCTTCAATAAATGATTCTGGGAAAACTAGATATTCATATGAAGAAGAATGAAACTAAACCCCTATCTGTCACCCTATACAAAAATCATCTCAAATGTATTAGAGATTTCAATTAACACTGCAAACGATAAGACTAGTAGAAGAAAACATAGGGGAAACTCCCCAGGACATTGGTTTATACAAGAAGTTTGTGGCTAAGACTCAAATACAAAGGCAACAAAAACCAAAGTAGACAAATGGGACTGTATTAAACTAAAAAGTTTCTGAACAGCAAAGGAAACCATCAACAGAGTGAAGGGATATGTTCAATGAGAGAAAAGAATTGCAAAATATTCATCTGACAATGAACTGCTTTTCATGTGCTTATCTGCCATCCATGTATCTTCATTAGTAAAGTTCTTTTCAGGGTTTTTTTTTTTAATATAATTTTAGCTTTTTTTTCTTACTATTGAATTTTGAGAGTTTTTTATATATGCCAGACACGAGTTCTTTGTTAGGTATGTGATTTGCAAATATTTTCTCCCACTCTGTAGCTTATTTTTTTATTCTTTTAACAGTGTCTTCTGCAGAGAAAGTGTGTCAACTTCTAGGTACGGCACACCTTTTGTCAGGTTGTTTGGAGATGTTTTCTGCCAGCTTGTCTTTTTCATAGTTTAACAGTGCCTTTTGAAAGCAAAAATTCTTAATTTTGATGAAGTATAATTTATCTTTTTTTTCTTTTCTTTTTTTTTTTAGTTGTTGGGGATTCATTGAGGGTACAAGAAACCATGTTACACTGGTTGCATTTGTTGGGTAAAGTCCCTCTTACAATCGTGTTTTGCCCCCAAAAGGTGTGGCACACACCAAGACCCCACCCGCCTCGCTCCTTCCCTCTCTCTGCTCTGTATCCTTAAGGAATGTCACATTGAAGAAGTAGAAGATACACTCCCTTTCTCTATGTACTTTGATTATAGCATTGGAGATAAGACAAATGTCAACTATGGTGTGTGATATGTAATACAACCATCTTTCTACATGTTACTTAGCCTCCTGAGATTTAGTTGCCTCATCTATAAAATGAGAGCATTGGCTTTGATAGAGAATCTTTACGTCTGTTTCTACCTGTAAAATCACATAAATAGTACATTCACAAGGGTTTAATAAATTTAGAGGAGAAAAGCATTCCTCACAGTGGAGTGATCACAGCGTGTTTCTTAGTGGAAATGGTATTTGAGTAGGGCCTTGATTAGGTTGTTTTGATAGGCATAGATTATAATCACAATAATGATACCAACCATTTATTGAGTGTTTGCTGTGCAGGGGGGCAGGATATGTGGTGCTTTAAATACAGTTTCCTGCGGGGAAGAGGGTGAAGCAGAGTCATCTGTCAGTACTCTGAAATTATTTGCAAAATTCTGTGTATATATAAGTTTGTTCATTTTTTACAGGGAATGGTTCTGTGGCTTTCCTCACATGCTTAAAGTGGTCCATAACCCCAGGAACAGGAACCATGGTACGGAGAATAAGAAAGATGATTCCTGGACTTTGTGAAATTCACAGGCATATATATTTGGGGGGCGGATGGTAGCAGGTGGAAAGAAGGAAGCGTTGAGAAGTGAGAAGCTGTGGAAAGCCAAGAATTTGAAGCTTTCAAGAGAGGAAAGTAATAAGAAGCAACTCAGGTGGGGTGGGCTATGCAGAAGCTATCTGAATGTCAGGATTTGAATCTTGGACAACGGCACCCTACCTGTGTGACCTTAGGCAGATTGCTTAACCTTTCTGGGACAAGGCTTTTGCTATCTAGATGAAATGTTACATATTTATTTAAAATTTGTCTTTAAAATTAAGGGCTTATTATGTATTAAATGCCTTAATTCATTTATTCTTTGATGTAATATAAATTTGTGGAGCCTGTGTAATCACTAGGAGAATTTTGGTGAATGAGGCCACATTCTCTTGTCCTCACAGCAAACTAAGAAAGAGACTCCATTTTGCAGAGGAAGGAACTGAGACTTGGCAAAGTGAAGTGACTCGCCAGTCTTTTTCTTTCTTCTTTTTTTTTTTTTTTTGAGACAGAGTATCACTTTGTCACCCTCTGTAGAGTGCCTGAGGTCACAGCTCACAGCAACCTTGAACTCTTCGGGTTCTCTTGCCTCAGCCTGCTGAGTAGCTGGGACTACAGACGTCCTCCACCACGCCCAGCTGTTTGTAGAGATGGGGTCTCGCTCTGGTTCAGGCTGGTCGGGAACTCCTGAGCTCTAGCGCGAGTGCTAGGGTTACAGGCGTGAGCCGCCGCCCCTGCCTGACTTGCCAGTCCTCAGAGGGGGATGGCAGCACCTTCGAACACAGCTGTGACTCCAAAGTCTTAATCCCTGCAGAAAGCAGTACAGCCATGGCTGAGTCTTGTGAGAATGTTAACAAGGAGAAACCTACTTTCTTTTTAGGATGATTGACATATAAACCCACAGTTCAGAGAGGGATGAGACTGATCTTTTGAACGGCCTCTCCTAACTTTATGGAACTATTAAGAGGAATTATCAAATAATATAGCCTTCAAATCGATTTTTATAGTTGCTACATTGTTGTCCAGATTGTCATTTTTCTTTGTGATCTATGTTTTATCATATTTAAGGTTCCTCTAAGTGAGTGCATTTGTTTTGCAAGGAAAATAACTTTTTTAAACTGATTGTCTATTTTCCACCTTCCATGATTTTATCTCTTTTGCAAAAGGGATTGATCATTTTTCGTGTTTGAACACCTTTTAAATGAGGTGAGTGTCCTTGTGAGTTGCCTGTTAAGTCTCCATTGAGAAAATTAGTGACCAGTTGTAGCTAAGCCTAAATTTATATGCAAATTGAGTTGGAAAAAAACCATTAACACTAAGTTTCAGATCAGAATTTTGGTTTTTTTTAGCAGTTAACATTTCTGGGAGCATCGTTTAAACTTATCACACAACACATTGTGTTTTGCTGAATGCTGAATATTCTTACAAGAATACTATGAGATTAAAAACAATTATATAATTAAGTCCCATTTGTTTATTTTTGTTGTTGTTGCAATTGCCATGGCCGTCTTTTTCATGAAGTCTTTCCTCAGGCCGATATCTTCCAGTGTTTTTCCTATGCTTTCTTTCAGGATTGTTATTGTGTCATGCCTTAAATTTAAGTCCTTTATCCAACTTGAATCAATTTTTGTAAGTGGAGAAAGGTGAGGGTCCAGTTTCAGTCTTTTACATGTGGATATCTAGTTTTCCCAGCACCATTTATTGAATAGGGAGTCATTCCTCCAAGGTATGTTCTTGATTGGTTTATCGAAGATTAGATGGTTGTAACTTGTTAATTTCATTTCCTGGGTTTCTATACAATTCCAAATGTCTATGTCTCTATTTTTGTGCCAGTACCATGCCGTCTTGACCACTATG